>VZRO01002406.1:993853-1011961 GCA_013397915.1 Daphoenositta chrysoptera
TGTCCAGCCACTGTCACCAGCACCTTCCATGGCCTTTTCCAGCTTTCCAGCCCCTCTGCTCCAGCCTGGAGCTGCAGGGGGTTGTTGTGACCCAAAGGCAGGACCCAGCACTTGGCCTTGTTGTACCTCATCCAGTTGGCCTCACCCCATGGCTCCAGCCTGTCCAGATCCCTCTGCCCTCCAGCAGATCAACACCCCCACCCAACCTGGTGTTGATGGCAAATTTCCTGAGGGTGCCTCGATCCCCTCGCCCAGATCATCAATAAAGACATTAAAAAGGACTGGAAACGGCTCCTGGGGGACACCACTGGTGACCAGACACCAGCTGGATGTGGCACCATGCCCCAGCACTCCCTGGGCCCCCCCATCAGGCGGTTCTTAACCCAGGGAAGAGTGACCCTGTCCAAGTGTGGGCTGCAGCTCCTCCAGGAGATGCCATGGGAGACGTGTCCAAGGCCGTGCTGAAGTCCAGGTGGACACACCCACAGCCTTTCCCTCCTCCACCAGCCGGGTCACCAGGCCATGGAAGGAGCCTGCGAATGCTGCAGCTCAATCAGTTGTATTTCCCTAAGGTATTGGTGATGTTTGCCAATACCATTTCCATGAGATGGGAGCCTAAAATAGAGCAGTGGGTGTAGGCAAATTCCCGGGATATTCTCCTCCGTGCCGCTTGCATCACACGCTGGAGGAGAGGACGAGGCAGCGGCCGGGTCCCAGAGTCAGGAATGTGACGGAACGGCCCAAGGCCGGCTCTGAATTACACGCTAATTTTTTTTTCTTTTTGTTAATTACAAACGTTTCTGTATTGGGAAAGTGGGACGCAGTTAATGTGTAATTAACTCGTTTGGGCAAGTCAGAGACCTCTGCTGAAAACTCCACCTCCTTTTATCTGATCCATCCACGCCCTCGAGTGCCTGCAACACTGCATGGGATGCGTGGGATTGCTCTGATGGCAGATTCCCAACTTTACATAATGTAAACAACACAGCTCCATTCAGCAACTCCTTGCCTCCCCTGTAAAATTGCTTCAAGACCCAGGAGTGCAAGAAAAATCAAGCTGTGGCCTATAAGGCAGAGAAAAAGAAATTAAATCACTTTTAAAAGAAGGTCTCTGGGGTAAGGGCAACACCAAAGCAGAGCAAATTCCAAGAAAGGGATTTTATGCTGTTTAAAAAGAACAACAAACTCAACCAGCTGAACCCAAAGCTCCCCAGTGCCAGGGGCAGTGCTGGGAAGTCTGAACCCACAACTGGTTCACCACCAGCGGAAGTAACATTTATCCCTCGCTCTCCAGCCGAGCAGGAAATTACACTTGGGAATCTGAAAGTTTTTAAGATGCCTTAAAAGTGTAATTAGGTGTTCAGGATGCCAGCAAGGACCCTCCATGCTCAGAAATGGAGGTTTGCAAAGGCAGAAGTCCAGAAATCCCAGGCACAAAGTTAATTTAACGTCTCCATGGCCACTCGGCAGCTCCAGCGCTGGGACAGCAGAGGTAATAATGAAATTCCAGTGAGGATCCACCTGCTGAAGGGCTGAAAATGAGGGCCTTTGCAGGGATACTCCCTGTGCTAAGCCAGGCTGGGTTTAATTAGTAAGGTGTTAAGGCACCTGAGCAGCAAACACAGTCACATCTCCTGGCTCTTCTCAGAGGCAGAACTGAGGGGATTCCATTCCTTCCCCCCATTCCCAGCTAAAGCCGGGTGAAACAGCTCCTTCCTCATTAAACCAGCCAAGAGCAGATGGCTTGAGCTGGCTGGAGCTGGGTTTGGGGACCTTCTGAGTGACAGCAGGTGGATATATTTGAAGTGCAAGTCCTGGGGGGGGTGCAGGAGGACACGAAGGATTCTGTGCAGCAGTTGGAGATGGTTTGGTGGGAAGGACATGTCGTCTCCTGCAAACAGGAGCTGACTTGCTGGGCTAAATCTCTCCCAGGCAGCTCCAGTGTGCACGCTCCTGCTGCTCTGATCCGAGCAGAAACATTGGGAGGAACTGCGTGGAATCTACAAATGGCAAAAGGAAATGTCCCCAGCTGATCACTCCTAGCACAGGATCTCTCCCTGGTACTGCTTCCATGTTTTCATGTCACCACTTTGGCACTCTGAACATTTGTCTTTGGCACTTCAGATATTTCTGACTGCTTTCTCAGCCTCTAGTGCTGGAAGAATTTTACCTAAAAAGTGAAGAGAAATTCATTTTTCCTTTCCTTTTTTAACTTTCCATAGTCTTGGCAGCAAACTGTGTCATGATGATGTTGGCAACAACATATTTGTGGCAGAAGGAAGAAAGAGAATCATAAAATATATGAAAGAAAAAGTTGACATTTTAATGAAATACCTTGTAACTTCTTGGAAAAAAGTTATTAAAATGCAGTCAGTTTATAGCTGTTTGTACAGATAGGAGGAGGAGGAAACTTGCTCCCGATGCCTGTAATAAAAATCGCTTGTTACCCAAAAGTAATAGTGGCTAGAAACGATTTTCAAAATCCATTGCTGGAGAGCATTTAAGATTTGGGACATTCTGGGCTTTTCTGAGCACTTGAAGATTGCTGGCACATGCCTGAGGTTTGGGGGAGCAGCCTGACTTGTTCCTCAGAAGAAGGAGCAGAATGATGGAGCATCTCCTGTTCCTTCCCAGCGGCTACCGGGGCTGGCACGCGCTGCTCACACAGCTCCAAGTGAGAGAGTTTATCTCAAATGCTGCTCTGCCAGATCATGGCATCAGAGAACATCCTGAGCTGGAAGGGATCATCGACTCCAACTCCAACGGCTGCCAAAATTCCCAGTCCCTGAAAAGGTTTTGCCTGCCTTTGGAGAAGGAAGGATGCAGCTCTGTGGACACTCAAGCCTAGGGATTCCTCCTGTTTGTCTTCCTGACATTGCATCCAACCTCTGGAGTCACTAATTTCGTTTTAATATGTCACAAATCCCAGAAAAAGCCTCTTGTTGCAAAGCCAGTGGCTCTGCTGCACCAGCTGAGGATAACAGAGTATCCACACCTGGATGTTCTTCACAGAACATGAACATTCCCAGCCATTGATTTATCAGGGAGGGAGAAGAAGGAGTGGAGCACTGGGGGAGCTTTACCCCCATCATTTTTTCCCCCCAGACTGGGCTGTATGTAAAAATAAAGGGCAAAGAGTGATCACTGAACTGACAGATACACGGGACAGTCACCAACTGATGTCCAAAGCAGAACCTCAGGACCTCCCTGTACCATAAAGGGATTTCCAGGCCCAAACAAACCTGCCTGGTTTGGTGCCTCCTGGTTCAGTCCCAACTTTCCAAAGCGTATACCTGAATTACAGGTAAATCTTGGGAAAATTACACTTCCCGTTGGTTTCAGCTACAGCTGTAGGAAGGACAGGTGTTGCATTTCTGGATGGATTCTGACATTTTGATTTAATTTCAAACCAAATAAACTCCCTCATGTGTTTGACCAGACTCCATGATGAAGAGCTGAGACACTTCTTACACAGTTTTATATCACCACGCAAAAGAAGAGTTTCAAATGGAAGATTCCATGTTGAGAAGAGTGAGCACTACTGCAAAAATTCTGTACAAATACAGTTTTTAACACAGCTGAAATTTATGCCCCTGTCTAGAATTAACCTTCAGCCTCTGCCCTTCTTTGCACCAGCACTCACATTTGTGTAACACAGATCAGGAGCTGATGTGTTAACCTGCAAACCTGACAGAAAATAGAGTGGAACATGCAATAAAAGAGGAGTCTGCAGCAGGCTCAGCTGCCTGACCCATCCCACAGCTCCTGGGCAGGCACGTGAGCCCAACCAGAGCTGCTCCCACTGCCACTTAAGGCCGCTCTCATTATGTTTAATGAGCTTTAGTTTCAGCTCTGGCAGAGACCTGGCAATCTTTGCTGGGTCACACAATTACCAGCTTCTCTGGGTGTCCCACAGCTGTAGGACGTGTCCAGCCCCGGGCAGGGGAATTGGTTGTGACTCAGGGACCAGTGCTGCTGGTGGGGGCTCCTCCCTGAGAGCTCTGGGACACTTCCCTGGCTGAAGAAAGGAGGGGCTACAGGAGATCTGATTCTGTAGGAAGTTTTCTGCCTGCCCAAACAGGGTCTGGATTTAAAGTTCTGCAGGGCAGTGACTGTCCCTCACCGTGGGTTTGCTCAGGGTTAAGTAGAGAAGGCACCTGGCTTCAATTGTGGTGCCATAACTCCAGACAGACCAGCTTCTGCCACGAGATTCTGATGTACAACTTAATCATGGAATCATGGAATGTGTTGGGCTGGAAGGGATTTTAGAGCTTATCTCATTCCAAACCCCGTGCCACGGGCAGGGACACCTTCCACTATCCCAGGTTGCTCCAAGCCCCATCTAACCTGGCCTTGGACACTTCCAGGCATCCAGGGACAGCCACAGCTTCCCAGGGCACCCTGTGTTTCAGGTTTATTATTAGGAGATAAAACAGTTCCAAAATTATCCTTCAAAATTTCCAGGATAATTCTTCTTCTACCACCAGAGCACTGGAACACACCAGATGTAAATATTACACACTGGGATAATATATCCTATACACTGGAGCAGCAAAGTGCCCACCCAGCACGGATACACTTACGGGATTCTGGGGATTGTGTTCCTGCCCGGAGCCGTAAAAGCAGAACAGAAATAGAGAACAAAAAGCAGAACTCTGATCAATTATTGGCCCTGCAGAATCCAGACTGTTTTGGCAGATCAGCTGAAAATCTCACAGCCTGGAAAAAAGCCTCAGTAACCAAATAAATTTTCTTTTATTGGCAGCTACTGATAAAGATTTCAAGCACTGGGCTGGAGAGAGGGAATTTAAATGCACATTGACAATTAAAACTCTGGGTCACCACCACACTGTACTAATGCCAGTTTGGGAAGGCTTATGTTATTTTTGTGTCATTTGTGTTCTGTTCAAGAACTTTGTTATTAATTATCGTACAAACTTCAGCTAATAATCAATTTATGCCACAATTATCGTATCAGTTCTACTGTCTAATTAAAAACTGCTGAGTGATTGGAATTCCAATATGGTGATACAGGCACGGGCTTCAATCCTAAACAAATACGAGTGTGAAGTTACTGAACAAAAGATTATCTAAGCTTTAATATCAACTGGCAAAACTCTTTCACTCTGGATCATTAACTTCCAGCCCTATTATTACGTACAAATGCCCAATTTCTGCTAATTCCCAACGCTAATTCCTTTTAATCATTATTTTGTATACATTGTGTTAAGGCTTTTCACTTGTTTACATTTGCATAATTATAGCAATTGTCTTCTAAGCTTCACTCTGCTGAAATCGTTTTAATTTGGGATTTAACCCATTTTTAAAGATTAGTCGACTTCTGTAGAGCAACATATCTAGGATTGGTGTTGCCTGGATCTTGTGTAAGTCAGAGCAAGCACAAGGAGCAGTTTGGAAGGACCAGGGAAAGGGACAGAGTGGAATATCCATGTGCTCAGCAGAGGAGATGCGAGAACAGCAAAAGAAACAAAGCATCTCTGGGATAACCTTTCCTTTATGGACATAGTAACCCTGGGAATACCACTCATGGAACACCAGCAGTTCTGGTGATGCCTCTGAGGAAGAAGCAGCACATCTGCTCCTGCTTGGAAATCATTTGGTGCTTTGCCCCTCTCTCCTCTGGTGTCCTCTGCTCAAGGACACCTTGAGTATTGGGTGCAGTTTTGGGCACCCCAAGACAAGAAAGATGTTAAAGTATCAGAGAATGTCCAAAGGAGGGCAACAAAGATGGTGAAGGGCCTTGAGGGGCTGAGGGCACTTGGTCTGTTCAGCTGGGGAAGAGGAACCTGAGGGGAGACCCATCCCAGTTACAGCTTCCTGGTGAGGGGAAGAGGAGGGGGATCAGTGACAGCACCCAGGGAACGCTTGGAGCTGTGCCAGGGCAGATTTAGGTTGGATATCAGGAAAAGGTTCTTCCCCCAGAGGGTGCTGGGCACTGCCCAGGCTCTGCAGGGAATGGTCCTGGCCCTGAGGCTGCCAGAGCTCCAGGAGTGTTTGGACACTGCTGCCAGGGATGCCCAGGGTGGGGTTGTTGGGGTGCCAGTGGAGGGCAGGAGTTGAATCAATGATCCTTATGAGTACCTTCCAACTCAGCACATTCTGATTTTCTTTCTTTTTTTTCACGTTCCCACTACAGCAGCTCCAGCCCAGAGCTGTCCCGAGGCTCCAGCAAGAAACAGCAGTGAGGACTCATCTCTCTCCTCATCCGTGGCCTTATCTTCCTTCAGTGCTCCTGTTATGCCTTGATCATCCATCAGCCTGACTGCTTCCCTGGCAAGCTTCCTGCCTCTGATCTGCTCAAAAAACTTTTTGTTGGTAGCTTTTCCACATCCAGTAAGTGCTCGGAATCTGCTTGGCTTCCCTTTCGCTTTTAAATTGAGAGCTGAAGATTTTTCCTTTAAAAAAAAAAACCCAAACCAAACCAAACCAAATAACTCCTTTGTATGTCAGTTTATATTTTCTTTTTGGCATATCTTCCTGAAAATAATTATGTTGTGCATATTTGTGTTGAGTAGTAAAATAAGTTGTTGCCCTTAAAGCATCTAAGCCGCCTACAAACATATTCCCCTCTTAGCTGTTCCTTTAATTTCCTTTTAATTATCTTCCTCGTTATTAGGCAGTTCCTCTGTAGGTGCATTGATTTTTTAATGTGTTTTTTCCCCTCCTACAAGGATCCTCACTGTTGTTGTGACTACTCCAGGGTGGCTTTTTCACACTCTGGTTGAAGTGGATGAAGAACTGAAGCAACTGAGGAATTCTCCTTCCTTGTGCCAAGAGTTTTATTGTCACAAAGTGTTTGTGGAATGGAGTGGCTGTGGCACTGCCAGTCTGAGCAGGGATGAACCACCTCACCCTTCCTGGGCTTTTTATCATCCCTGTGGCTGTTTTATCACCAGGACCCTGAATTCTCCCACTGCTGGGAAATGATGTCTTGAATTCGGGCCATTACTTTCTGTCTACTATTTATTTCTATTTATATTATTCTATTATAATTTCTGTTCTTGGACTTCCATGATCCTTCCAACTCAGGATATTCCCTGATTCTCACATTCTGTCCCCTGAGCTTTCAGACTCGTGCTGGTCACCTAAAAGCACTCCCAGGGCTGGGGTTGATCTCATTGTGTGTCCCCAGGTTTGCCACAAACACTTCACGTTCTTTATTTCCAACCTGGGCTTCACCTGACTTTCTTCCAAAATAAAATTTCCACAGCTTCTTCTTTCCAGGATGCTTTATCCTGAACTTTGTCCATATCTCCTGGCTTCCTTTCACTTCACCCTCTTATCTGTGTAATTATTAGTGCTGGGAGAGCAGAGCTCCTCTCTGCTGTAGGTTATCTATATTTCAAAAGCTTCTCATCCCAATACCTACCAGAGCCTTTTCTCTGCCTTCTGCCTCTCTCTCCCTGCCCTTTGAAGCATTTCAGCTCCCTTTCATGTGCTGCCAATCCAACTTTACTCCTTCCCTACCTATGCTCTGAAATATGCTGCTGTACACACGCAGATGAGATAATCTGCAGCTTATTAAAAGCAGAGCTATCAAAAGACCATCAGCAGCGCTCAATAACACGAGGCAGGGGCCCGAAAATTTTATGCAAAGGAGATATAAAGAAGTTGTTCCTTTGAGAAAAGGGTTGAAGTGATGTTTGGGTTGGGATCTGTTCTGTGTAGGGTGCAATTTAGGATAAAAACACAAAACAGAGTGAGAGCTCAAGCATGAAACCCCATCTTGTTGCCTAAAAATTCCTAGACATGTAAATAGGCATTTTCTCCATAATCACTCCTAGGAATAAGTGTCATTTTCCCTTCCCATGCTGTAACAAATACAAAATGCTGTGTGGTGTTTGTGTCCTGACTGTGTTTTCTTTGCTTTTCCAAAATAAATGAAAAATGATTGCTGCCCATTTCAGTTACCTGTTCCTTGCCCAAACATCTGCTAGATGCTTTAGTCTATTAGAGATGGGCCAAAAAATGAGGCTATATCCACTTAAGGTTTATTTTATCTTATTTCAGGAGGAGAAGGGCAAAAAGTGGAATTAACTCTTTTGCTGACTGCCCATGTCTTCAGCGAGTAAATCAAAATAATGCTCTTCACAGCCCAGACAAACCCTGCGTGTTCCCTCCAAGTGTCACACCTCTTTTTAAAGCAACTTTAAATGTAGTACCTCTGATAAGCATAATTTCAGTTATCTGGGGCTCAGAGGCAGAGAAAAAAAAAAACAAAAAAGACTCAACTCTTTTTGCATACAAAACAGTCCTCAATGATTTTTTCAAAACAAAACATCAAATGAGTCGGTTCCCTCAGATGTTGCAGATGAATGCAGTTGTCACCCTGCCAGTGTGGGAGGATCTTCTCCCCAAGCCTGTGCACAAGCAGAACAAGGGAATGGGCCCTGTGCAGCCACCAGGAGCCAGCTCTGCTCTGTTTGTGTCGTACCAGGCTGATCTGAGGCTCTGCCCCCTTCCTTCTCTCCCTGCAGCCCCAGAGCACCCCAGCCTTTCAAAGCCGTGATGTTTGTCACTCACCCAGGATTTGTGCTTCTCTTCAGCTTCAGGCAATTTGGGTGGGTGAGGGAGGGGAGGAAGCCTCTAATGGATTTCTGCAGTGGGGTAATTTTTTTTAAATCAGTGTCTTTGGAAAGTGAGTGGCTGGGGGAGATTGATAAGGGGTAGAGGACCAGGAAGTGCTCAGAGGCACATGACAGGCACATGTCCCACACAGCCCAGAGCTGGAGATCTTTTCCATATGGAAAAAAAAATGAGCCAAATAATTTGTTCTTTTTGATTTTTTCCGAGGGAATGAACAAAAGCAAAATTCAGTGGCACAGGGTGCCCAGAGGAGCTGTGGTTGCCCCACCCCTGGAATGTCCAAGACCAGGTTGGACGGGGCTTGGAGCAGCCTGGGATAGTGGAAGGTGTCCCTGCCCATGAGCTGGGCTTTAAGGTCCCTTCCAACCCAAACCATTATTCCGTGAAAATTTTCTACTAAATGCTGTCAAAAATTCCCACTTCAAGAATGAAAAATAAAAAAATAGTCTCTTATTTAGTTTCTTTTTTAGTTTCCCCCAGCTCTAAGGCTGAGTTCTAGGAATTATCTCTGTGATTCCAGCAGAAGTCTCTTCCTCACGATCAGAAAATGATTTCTGAAAGAAGGATATAATGATGCAAATGAATCAATTTACAAAAGGTCTGCTCTGATACAGAACATACATAAAATATACATGAGCTACCCTGAATAGCAACTATGCAGTTAGGGAAGCAATAAGTGTAATTATCATACTGGATTACTTAAAATACAAATTGGCATCAAATTTCAGTAGCCAGTACAAGTGTAATGACAATTTTGGTTACACATAATACTTTTTTTGCCTTTGAATGGGAGATAACAAATAAATGCAAAATGCAAACCATCTTGGTATGAAGTAAATTCTAATTTAAATATGATATGTGGGGCTGCAGCTCTTGCTTTTAGAATTTAGAGAACAGTTCACTGTCCTGCTTTTGGAGGAAAAGGGGAAAGCAAATAAATTCAGGATTAATTTGTGTTCATTTTTGTTAGATCTCAATTTTGAAATTTATTTAGATAAAGTATCTCAGAACAGTTACAATAATTACCAGGACAAGCTATTAAATAGAAGCCCAGAATCTCAGACTGGTTTGGGATGCAAGGGACCTTAGAGCCCATGAGGGGGCTGTGATTTTGGGATGAAGGGCAACGCTCACCTGAGCTGCCTCATAGCTACCCCTTCCAACCAGGATCCTCAGAAAATAATGATCTGGCCAACAGCAATAATTAACAGATCATGGAAAGATGTTAAAATGCCATGAAAAAGCAGGATTTGCTCTGCCACAGACGTGTCTGACATTCCAACTGCAAGGACCAAGTGCACAAGCTGTTTCCTAAGGATGGCTATTACTGGAGATAAATATTGTGATCTTTAATTATTATTTGTTGCACACCTCTGCAGTTATAACATTTTGTGCCTCCATGGGGTTCCTCTGAGCTGGGGAGAAAATATCCCTGTGGTATTAATTACTTACAAATCACCCTGAGATAACAATTAACCTTCCAGAGAAATCCTACAGAATTCAGAGCTGGCTGCCCCAGGAACAGGCTGGTGTTTGGAACCAGAACCACGCACAGGTCACAGAAACCAAAGCTGGAGAGTTTCTGTCAACTCAAAAACCCACAGAGAACTTCCAGCTCTGGAGGACTTTGTCCCCAGTCTCAGTTTAAAAGAGAATCCTTCCTAGAGCACGCTCAGGCTGGAACAGTTGCACAGATTTGAAGCCATCCGGCTGCTCTCAATTTAGGAAAGTTCTGCCCCTCCCACCTCGAAGTAAAATACGAGGAATCACAGACTGTGAAAATGGGAAGGATTTGAGATGGGAAGCTGCAAGTCTCGAGTTTCTAAAATGCAGCAGCACAAGCTTGGGTTACCCGAGGTGTTTTGGAGACACGGGGAGATCAGCCCTACCCACAGAGTCCTGGTTTTCGGGATATTGACCTTTGGGATGATGGACAAATTGGGATATTAACATTAACCACCGCCCTGCTCGTAGGTCACTCAGTAATCCCACCCTGGGAATGTGCACAGAGACCTCTCCAGCTGTGCCCCTAAATCCCAGCTCCTCACACCAGACCCACTAAACTTCCCCTCTACACCAAGTTTGTGCTCAGCATCCGCAGAAATCCAACCAAGACAGGAAGTTTTGAGAGGATTAAACATGGATCCTGCTGTGCTGGGAGGTGATGGGCAGCTCAGCAGGGAATATTCCTCAAAGGGATGGTTTTGTCCTAGAAAGCAAATCCCTCCTTGGCACCGTGGGCTTTAATCAGCCCTGCTCAGTTTAGGATTTGAACAATAAAGCAGCAGTTTGGCCCTTCCACACACAAACAGAACAATTCCAAAATGCAGGAGGATAATTTCTGAGGGATTTCTGCTGTTGTTCTTTCTCCTTGTGCCCGTGTTTCAGCAATATTGAAACCTCGATGGGGAAAGGATGAAATTCATTAAATGCCTTGTATAAATCATGGATTGTTTTGCTCCCTGGCTGACTAAGAAGTTAAAAAATAAATGAGTGTACTTTGGCAGCTCTGCACGTGGGTATCACCTAGTTCTGAATAATATTTACATGATTTAAGAACGGGCCAGTTCCTTGAACTGAAAATGTGAGTTTAGTGTTGAATTAAAGAGGACTAGAAATAATTAATGCAGACATCCTGAAACAACAGGATGAAGGGCTAATCCTGCCATACTTGGAATTATAAAAAACTAAATCATTTTATGTAGCTGTCAAATCAGTTTACTTGGGGGGGTGAAAGAAATGCTGATTTTTATTTTCTTATTTGTCAGTTCTATACTTTTCATTTGAATATAGGTCAGAGGTTTGAGTGCTGAATAGCAGGTGATCAGAAAACTGGTTGTTTTCTAGGATAAAATCCAGGCAGCAGGAAAGGTTTGAAAACTTCCTTCATTGCCTACTCCCAACTCCAACATCTGGAATACAAAAGCACTGAAAGCACAGAATTTGGATACAATTTTTTATGGTGCTCCTTTTTTCAACATTAACTCAAACATTGTTTGGGTTCTTACTTCTTACCAGGACTTCCCAGGTGATTATAGGAATATATGGAGCATATTTCCTGTTCTTCTGTCAGCCCTTCCCAGATTCCTCCTCTCTCTGGGCCCTTGTGCAGCTCCTGTTCGTGCTGATACTGCAAGTTCAGGCCTGTGCATGATTGTTGTCATTAGAGGAAATATTTTCTGCCAGCTACATGATTTAATATTATCTGGGTCATGATGCTCCATTCTGGAAGTGCCCAAGGCCAGGCTGGATGGGACTTGGAGCACCCTGGGACAGTGGGAGGTGTCCGTGTCATGGCAGGGAGTGGAATGGGATGAGCTTTAAGGTCCCTTCCAACCCAAAGCAGTCTGAGATTCTGTGATTTTCTAATTGATCTAGATGGGAATGTTCTGTTAAATATATTATATAAGGAAAAGAGGAAAAAAATTGGAAAATTGAAAGTAAGTCTTTCATTTTGCGTGACATGGAGAGTTTTCTGATTGGGCCGATAACTACAATTCCCAACTTGGTTTATCCTGGAGAAAAACCAGTTTCAGCCACCAAAAGAGCCAATATTTTGTTCTCAGTCAGTTCTCTGCAGGCTGCTGCCCTCCCGAGTGTAAATTCCGACTCCAGACTTGAATTCTCCACCCAGTTCTTTGCACTCTGATACAATTGTGCAAGGTGGGTGCCTGAATGTCACACCAGGTACAGAGCTGAGGCCTTGCTTTGTGAAGGACAACAGCTCATTTGGGATGGGAGTATCCAACCCCACAACCAAGTGGGATACTTTCCACCCAGGAACACTAAATGCAAACTCCCTGCACGTGTGTGGAGCCATCTGGCACCGCCGCCGGAGCTGCAGCTGGAACACGCAGAGGGAGCCAATTGTCATCACCTGAGCTGCCAACGTGCAGCAAAAACCAGTCAGGCTCTTTCCAGGCAGCAGGAATATTTGTGTGCTACGGGGAAGGGAAAACAGAACCAGAAATCTCCAAGGAAAGCCTAAAACAGGAAATTAAGAAAGCCCCTTTAACGACGCACGTGGATTGGAAAGGAGGGAAGGCAGGACTCAGCACATAAAGCTCTTCCATGAAAATGAGAACAGGCTGGTGATGCAAAGAATAAAAACATGGGAAAATGGAACAGGGAGCTATAACCTAAAGTCTCACCATGCTATAATTCAGGTGTTGCAGCTGCAGTTTGCCTTAAAAAAGTAAATTCCTCGCTAAAGGGGAGCAAGATTTCTGATTTTCCTGCAAGAGCTGTTGGATGCATGAGAGGCTTTGTCAGGTTTGTGTCGTAACCACAAAGATAAGCACCTGTTGCCTGGGGAAATACAACCATTTCCTACCACCACGACACTCCACACTCACCGGAAGGAACAGCAAAAGGCAAAGGAAAAGTGAAAAATGAATGTGGTAGCTCAGGGCTCAATGAGTGGCTGCTAAAAAAATTGGGAAATACCAGATTGGCTCTGTGTAAATGAGGAAATGAAGACCAACCCAGAAAATGAGGCTATTTTTACCTCATAAAATTCACGACAGCAAGAGGAAGGGAGATCGCTAAAAGATACATTTTTTAAAATGCTGTTTATGTTTCTGCCCATCTGAAATGATCCCCCTTGATTTATTGGTGCAGGATATATTGCTGCAGCAGCTGAAGTGATGATAATAGCCCAGGAAAAATGTTGATGCTGTTATTTGATGATGGATTGAGGCCCTACAGAACCGGCACAGGGATTTGTCAATGTGAGCATTGCAAATGATGCTCCTGGAAGTCTGCAAACAAAGGGAAGTGTGGGAGAACTGCCAGCACCTCTCACTGCTGAGGTGCACAAGGACTCCTTCAGGGGGTGGCTTCAATTAGGGATGAATAATTGCAGTAATGACCCACACCTGGCCATAGAGAGGCCAATGGGGTGGTCACTGCAGCCATCCTGGCCTGAAACACCTCGTAATCCCAACACCATCATTCCAAGAATTCCCAGGGTTCTATTTACCAATCAATTGTCACAATCACGTGATTTTTCCTGTTACCTATTCTCCCAGTTTATTTGATCTTCTACAAATATTTGGCACCTCTGCATCTCCCAAAGGGAAATTCCTTGATCTGCGTAAATACTTATTTTTGTGTCCTAAATGTTGCATAAAGAAGCAAAAATCTTCACAAAAATTAGCAAAGAAAGATGTCTTGCCACCCATCAATCCAGTAGTCCGTGGAGTGGGAGCTACACTTTTTCCAGTTCATGTGGTTGCAAAGCTCTTTACTAAAGGTACAGAAATGAAAAAACAATATCAAAATGTCGTATTTACCAAGACAAAAGCAAAAGACTGCAGCCACGTGACAATCCTTGAGGACTCGGGAGCCAAGGCACCTGTCAATCTGCATTTCTGGAACTTCTGCCCCTTCTTCTCAATTATGGAGCAGGGCTTTAACACACAGAGCCCATGCCACTGCTGGTGGTGATCACTCCACTGAGCACCGCGGCAGAGCCAGGGCCAACCCCCAGCTCCCACACTCACGTCACAGCCTGTGAACCTCAGCTGGTGCTTTTATTGATACTGGCAGACAAAAGGATAAAAATAATCATCAGAAGTGCTGCAACAAGACAACAAATAAAGGATTTGATAATTGTGGGTAGAGCTGTCAGACGGATGTTGGAGCTGCCAACAGATGAATGTTGTGTTTCGGTGTGCAGAGACCCTTCTCGTGTTGTCAAACTTCACAACAATGCAGATTCAAAAAAATTAATGAGGCAACAGAATGTGAGTTTCTAACTGCTCCTGTGGTGCTTTGGTTTAAAATTCTGTGTCCCAGGAAGACAAGGTTGGGGGGTATTTTCTGGGTGTCACAGACCCCCACCACTGACCTGTGCAAAGCACTCTCCATCAAAAGGCACAAAAAGATTTGCATTCAAGCTCACATCCCAGATGCAACAAGCAGGAATTGCTCCTTCCTCAGCTGGGGAGTCCTGCTGGGATGTAGGAGCAAAGCTGATCCAGCAGATTCGTGCTGCTGAAGCACAGAGCTCCCAGTCCTCTCCTTCCCTCCCTTCCCTGAAGCCTCCTGGACATCTCCCATGAACCAGGTCAGTGCACGAGCCAGTGCAGAACTCCGAATAAAAGAGTTCTCTGCCAGGTTAAAACCACAAGAGAAGGATCTGACAAGGGCTGGAGCAGGAAAGGTGGAGGGAGGAAGAGAAGGGGAAGAAAGCAGGACCTTTTCTTCCTGCGGGGACAAGCTGCAGGAGGCACATTCCTTTAGCCCAGGCAGCCCACGGGGCTGACCTGACCTGCTCCAACACATCTCAGCCAAGCCCTGCCTGTTATTGCAGCTCAGGTGTCTCTAAATAATGTTCAGTGCACAGTAAAGTCATCATCTGACGGGGAAAAATTCCACTGACCCATCCTGACCCACACCCTCGGACACCTCAGGTGTCCCTACCCATGGCAGGGGGTGGAACAAGGCGAGTTTTAAGGTCCCTTCCAACTCAGATTGTCTGGGATTCTCTGAATCTGTGATTCTGTGATTTGTATCTCAGCTTATGAGAAAGATAAATATATTTCACCTCCTTAAAAGGAGCAATCCTTACAGCACCAGGAGTTTCTAAGCAATGACAAATGGATTAGCAGCATGAACAGCAGAAAGCCCCAAGATGGATTTTCCAGGATGGGAAGGAGAAGTGGAGAATCAGCAGAAATTATTCTATACCTCAACTAAAATTTGACATTTAGGTAACTAAACCAGAGCAATCAAGTTATGCTGTAAAAACTTGGGAAGGCAGGGGAGCTCCTTCTGCCAGACCCGAGTGGGATGGGAAACAACCTGCTCTGGGATTTCGGCTCCCCAAATGCCCATCCTCCCATTATCCCATTATCCAAGTGCCCTATGGGGTCACACTGGGCTGCACTGGGACATGGCACATCGGACAGGACAGGACAGGACAAACAACTCAAGAGGACACAACCCAAGCAAACAACGGACGGCACCTCCGCTCTCCAGCGCTGGCCCCGCTTCCCGGGATTCCCAAGGATTGTCACCCTGGGAAGGGAACACCTCAGCTACATTGCCAAGCACTGCTGACTAGAAGGTGCTGGGAGCTCGGTTGGAGCAGCACAGCCTGTCAGGAATCCATCCCCTGGTCACTTCCAGCACCTAAAGGTCCCTGCTTAGAAAGGCAAACTCAGGCTGCTGACCCCAAAAAATCCCCTATTCGCAGCCTTAAAGTGTTCCAGAGTTACTCCAAGATTTTCCTAGGCACCGATAGGAATCTTTTGCTTCTATTTTTGAAAAATCAAATGAAAATCACGCCGAATTGATTTGAAAGGAAAAGCAGCCCCCATTTCCATAGTACCTGCCTTTCAGGAAGTGGCTGCTTTTTACTGCGGGGAGCTGGGAGCCTGAGGGTGAACAAACAAATCGGCACAAGGAAAGAGAGGAGATGAAACACCCAGGGCTCGCTGGATATACATCCAAATTATTTAAAGGAGGTGCCAGGGGAGGCTCTGCCTTGGAGCTGGAGCACAATTAGCTGGGATGAGTGGCACCTCAATGGCTGCACCGGGGTTACCCAAGGCAGGCACGAGGATCCTCCCTGCTCCCGTCCCTGCAGCCTCCCGGCGGCATCTCGGAGGCATCTGCACCCTTCTCCCGTGCCAAAACGCCTTGGCATGGCTCTGCAAATCAATGGCAAGGAAAGGCTCCGAGGAAGGAGTGGAGGAGGCGGGAGGAACCTGAGGTGAACAGCAGAAGATGAAAGAAAAATGGGATTGAGGAACGGTGCAGATAAGAAAAAGCCCAGGAAAAACAAAAGAGGCTTTGCAGGTGTCTAATGAGGCTTCTCCCACGGGCAGAAATCGCCCTGCTTGGCTTCTCCCTGGGGATTGTTTGGTTGTTTTGGGTTTAGCTTTTAGGGATTTTTCAGTTTTTAGGGGGCAGAGCTCATGGGGTGGCAGGCAGCAGAAAGAAAGACAGCAGCTTTTAGGTTATCTGTAAAGAAAAGGGGGATCTGTAGGCTCAGTCCCAAGGGTGATAGAAACTGGGGTGGCCTGAGCCACTGCTTGCACTCCTGTCACTTACGGAATCATGGAATATCCTGATTGGAAGGGATCATCAAAGTCCAACTCCATCACTTCCCTCCTTCATCCCTAACAAATCCCAGGCTTTTTGTCTTTAAAATAGGGCCTGGCCCCTTAATGCTGTTTAGGGTACTTACAGACCATATTATCTGCAAATTAACAGAGGTATTTGGCTCTTTAAATTGGTTTTATCACTGAAAACTGTTACATTTCTGAATGCACTGAATTTTACGTTTTAAATTTTAGATTTTATGCCTAGAACCGAAAAGCTCTTTGCCATCTGGAGGTCAAGTGGTAACCCACATGTTCATACTTTGCTACAGACTTGCCTGAGAAGAATTAAAAAGATAAACCTTGATATATATAAGAATAAAGCATCCAAGATTTTTTAAAGATCTGCCCTGATTTCTTTGGGACGTGGAATTTCAGAGCCTACTCAGGCAGAACTTTAACCATAGAATCCCAGACTGCTTTGGGTTGGAAGAGTCCTGAAAGCTCATCCAGTGCCACCCCTCCCATGGGTAGGGACACATCCCTCTATCCCAGGCTGCTCCAAGCTCCGTCCACCCTGGCCTTGGACGCTTCCAGGGATCCAGGGGCAGCCACAGCTTCTCTGGGCACCCTGTGCCAGGGCCTCACCACCCTCACAGGGAAGAATTTCCCCTCAATATCCCATTTAACCCTCTCCTCTGGCAGGTGGAAGCCATTGTCCACTCCAGACCCTTGTCCAAAGTCCCTCTCCAGCTCTGCTGGAGCCCCTTTAGGCGCTGGAAGGACCTCCAAGGTCTCCCTGGAGCCTTCTCCTCTCCAGGCTGAACAATCCCAAATCTCTCATCCTTCCTAAGTACATGGAAAAACATTTTCCTTCCCTGCTTTGTACCAAAAATATCCCAGAGCACCAAGGGCACCACGGCTCCACTCAAAACTGAGAGAGGCTCTGCTGGCCTGTGAACCCACACAGAGCCAGGCAGATCTGATTTCTCCTGTCCAAACTGCCATTGAGTGCTATTAACGAGCCCTAATTGATCATTTCATTGTGGGCTGAGCGCGCCGATAAATCCCAAACGCTCCAGTTGCTTCCAAACAATCCCACGATTCCCTCTGCACCGCCGCAAAGCCAGCCCTTGACACAATGATTTACTGACAGTGCCAGTCACTGTCTGGCTGTGGGACTGCCTGGACATCCTCTCCTTCAAAGTGACTGATACCCTGCAGCACCGACGGCACAACAAACAACTCCGCCAGACAGCGCAGAAATATCTTGACAAGTTCAGTTCCTTTAACCCCTGGAGCCCCAGCGCGGGACCTTCCTGGGCTTTGCTGAGGAGCACAGGGGAAGGACAGCAGGGCCTGGAGTGCCTGGGAGCTGCCAGCTTGGGAGCATATGCTCTGGAGCTCGGGAAGTTGGGAAATTCGTTCAGCACAGCAAAAAAAAAAAAAA
>VZRO01002406.1:1011984-1062015 GCA_013397915.1 Daphoenositta chrysoptera
AAAAAATAATCACAACTTTTCAAGTCGACTCCTGAGTTGCCAGGGAGGGGAAGTGTGGGAGATTTCTGACAATTATTTTGAGTTTGCTTGAGGCTTTTGATGTTCTCAAATTGAAATTAGATAAAAATCTGGGGATTTAAGTATTTGCTTAGGTATTTATTTAAATTAATTACTTTTTTCAACAGTATATATATTTTTTCCCAGTGAAATTGCTATTCCAGTCAATAATATTTTGTTCTGTGTAATGTGTGGAGGTCTTGCAGTGAGAGGACAATGGGGAATGGCTTCCCACTGCCACAGGGCAGGGACAGATGGGATATTGAGGGGAAATTCCTGGCTGGGAGGTTGGTGAGGCCCTGGCACAGGGTGCCCACAGAAGCTGTGGCTGCCCCTCGATCCCTGGAAGTGTCCACGGCCAGGCTGGACAGGGCTTGGAGCAGCCTGGGATAGTGGAAGGTGTCCCTGCCCATGGCAGGGGTGGGAACGGGTAGTTTTTAAGGTCCCTTCCAACCCAAACACTCTGGGATTCCATGGCAATTGCCCTCACCCAGCCCGAGCTGCAGTCTCCCATCACATGGCTCCATCTCCAGTAGGAGCCATTCATGGACAGAGCAGAGAGGAGGGAATTGCACGGCTTGTGTTTGGGGATTCTGGCCAGGTCCTGTCCAAAACAAGCAGAGGCACCAGGCTGTGGGTTTTACAGACCATTGGGAGCTTTGTACGTCGGTCAGTAGGGAAAACAATTATCTGGTGGAACAGAACTCTCCCCTCGTTCTCCTGGCCAGAGAGCAGATGGCTTTTAAACCATCCCAAACATCCAGGTACAACCAAAGGCATCAAAGCATAAACACAAACTGGATGAGCTTGCACAGCATTCAGTCCTTAAATTTTATTTCCTTACCAATATTGGTAACATTTTTTCATCCTGCCTAACACTCATTTCTAATTTCCTGCCTGTGGGACTTTGAGATGTGCCAGAACTGCAGGAGAAGTGCTGAGTTCCATGAGTTCCACCATGCCTTGATCCCAGCTCTCCAGCTTCCCTCTGATATCCACTGGTAAAGCCAATGGAAGGTACAGAGTGGTTGAACAGTGAAAGAAATCTTCTGCTAATTGGCTTTAGGCTGCAGCAGGGAAACCTTTCTAGATCTCCCTCTAGGCAAAGAGGAAAAAGGAATATTAGATCAAAACTGAGCTGAACATGCAGCAGCCGGTGCTGTGGCTAATGCTGGAGGATGGCAGAGGTTCAGACTGTGTTAGGAGAGAGATTCCAACCCACTTCGAAATCTTTCAGTGGAAGCCTTTAGTTTTAGCCCATAAACACTCCCAGTGACAACCCAGAGACAAGCCAGAAGATTAGGAGAACACAAGTAGGGTAATTATTTCATACAGACACCAAAGCTCTGCAAGAATTTCAAAAATTATTTGTTCATGTTGATGTGGCCTCCTTCCCTTGCTCTGGTTTTCCCAAAACTTGGGCATCGAACACACTTTGCAAATCATTTTAACCAACAAGCTGCTGCAAACTGGGCACAGAAAAACAAAAACACAGCAGGGGCCACAGAGGTGGATTAGGGAGGAATAATTAGAAGCATTTCAATTAAATACACATAGTGAAGCCAAGCAATACCTGTGGGCAATATATCTGTCAACACACACGTGAAGGATGTAAACAGAAAGAATAGAAAGGAAAGATTTAGTGCAGCTCACTGGGCATAGCTGGGAGTGGTGTGATTAAATTAAGAAAGATAATTCGGGTTGAATCTGAAGAACAACTTCCTGACAGTGAAAGGTTTCAGCTTCAAACAAGCTCCCAAGTAAGCAGTTAATCCCCACTCTTTAAAACATGACTGGGCAAGAGCCCTCGTACCTGCACAGTGGGGAACGGGGCAGCTTCTGCCAGAAGATGGATTGGGAAATGAAGTAAGCCTTTAATTTCTTTAATGGCTGTGAATCTCCCAGTGGGGACAAGAAAACAGAGAGAGAAAGAGCCAGATGGGAAGCAGAGAGGCAGACCCGTCCTAAAGTCAGAGTTCAGTGGATTTGTTGGAGAAAATGGTTTAGTGTCAATGTAAAAGAAATGAAAAGTGATGCCAGGGAGAGGGGTGAAAGTCCTGGGTCAGAGCTCAGCATAACCCTGGCAATTTCTTATCAGAGAACCATGGAATGGTTTAGGTTGGAAAAGCCCTCTGGGACCAATGAGTGCCACCATTCCCCAGCACTGCCAGGGCCACCACTGACCCGTGTCCCCAGGGGACATATTTACAGGGTTTTGAACAACGGCAGGGATGGTCACCCCACCTCCTCTCTGGGCAACTGTGCCAATGCCTGACCACCCTTCCAGTGAAGAAATTGTTCCCAGTATCCAATCTAAACCTCCCCTGGCACAACCCGAGGCCATCTCCTCTCATCCTGAGGATTTGATTCCCCTCAAGGTTTCCAAGCAGCTGTGCCTCAGTCCATGGCAGCACCTCTCTGGTGTTACACAGATTTTCCTCTTCAAGCAACCCTCAAACACAGGGCTGAGCAGCACAACTTAGTGAAGACTCAGCCTCAGCCTCACTTTTCCTGAGTCAATCCAGCAGGGATGTGTGGATCCCTCCTCCTGCCCTGCTCCGTTCCCCTCTCCATCCTCCCGCCAGCTTCTCCCATCCCCTCCACCCTCTCCCCACCACCATCCCAGCAAAAAAAAAAAAAAAAAGGGATGAGACTTGCTAAGTCTCATTATCCTGCTACACAAATTAAATCAACTAAGGAGAGGCAAACTGAAGAGCTTTGCCCAAGGTTACAATCATATTCAGAGGCAAAGCCAAGACTAGAGCTGGAATCCTGCTTTCTCCTGGAATGTTTAGACTACAGCTCCTGCAGCAAATGCTTTCACACTTTATAGTGTTTACTAACTTCATAATGTCTGCTCACACACTGCTCTGCCTGGAGGAGCTACACCAGAGGGAATTTAATCAATGGAAAATAAATGTCATTATTAGGAATTGGGCAATGCAGCACTGAGGAGAGAATTGGGCAGATTCTGTTGTTCCAGGAGAAAGCCAAGGGTTTTGGTAGTGCTGTTAAGGGGAAGAAAACCCCACAGGGATTATTCAGGCTTCACTTGGAAGGTCCTGGAAGTGCAAATCACCATCCATCATCTTTATGGTGCATCACATCACCTGAGGTATGAAGTAATCATCTAAAAATGCACTGCCTGACACAGCCATCGTTACAATCAATAACCTCCACGATTGGAGAATGTAAAGGAAAATCTTTTATTCTACTGATGTCTTGTTTTCATACAAAAGGGCTCCATTATCAGCATGGCACGAGTGCAGAACTCACCTGATGAGGGTTAAAAAGCATCATTTCAGAAATCAAAGTGCATGGCTCAATAAATCTGTAAATCATCGCCCCAAAGCTCTGACTGGCCCTGGATTAACTCTTGGAGTATCAAAGATGCTTCAAAAATCAGCTCTCTCCGTGTCTGCACGTAGTGTTTGCCAAGATCATATTTATAGATATGCATTCAAAAATATAGAGGAAAGGGGAAATCAATGCCACGTTCCTGCACTACCAACCCAGGGATCTCAAGTGCCAGCTCATGCCCACTTGGAGCTGATTCCAGCCAGCACAGCCTGGGAAAAAATGGGAACTGCACAGGCTGGAACAGTTAATGCTGCAACTTAAACACAGGGGGGGTTTGTCTCTGCAATTCAGCTCACACAAACCTGAAGCTGCTTCTCAAAGGGAATCTCAGGAACTGAGTTTGGAAGGACACAAAACACCATTTTAATGACCCATTCCATGCAGGATCTCGGGAACATTGTGTACAAACATCCAGCATTCCAAAGGTTCATGACTGAATTGCCACAGACTGGTTCTTAGGGGGAAAAATGAAGGATTTTGGAATAAATAGAAAAATATTCTCCACACAGGAGTAACACACAGGCAGGTGAGGCCCTACGTGTAAGTTGAAACGACATCTATCTGAATTATGTGATATCTCTTAAATTATATGCTATATTTTATATTATATTTATGTATATATGGGTGAGTATAGGGTGTGTGAGTGCTGTTTTCTTAGGGAAGGGCCCTCCCCTGCTGCTGTTTGAGATGAGATGGGTGGGGATGTGCTACAGGACTGCACAGAGCATGAAAACATGGACTGGGGCTGGGGTGTGAAGCTCTGGCTCTCCTTTTACCTCTTTCTGTTTCTAAAAGGGAGAAATAAAATCATAGAATAATAAAATCATAGAATTATTGAATCGTGGAATATCCCAAGTGGGAATGGACCTACAAGGAAAGGACACCTCCTACCATCCCAGGTTGCTCCAAGCCCCATCCAGCCTGGCCTGGAAAGCATAATCCCAACAATCTTCTGTCTCAGGACGGTGTTTCCCTCCTGTAACTTTTTCCCACGTGATCAGACTCTCTCTCTCACCCTCATTCTTTTTTCACTCTTGCAAAATACTCCCAGCTTCAATTGCAGTGTTTGGAGCCAACACGTCTGGCTGGAGCTGCTCTGTCATTCAGAGTCTTATTATGCAAATAAAACATAGACAAGCTGTAAGTTCCAATTGAATCCAAACACCCCGGAGCATCCAATAAATGGAGACGTCTAAAAAACAGAACTCCACGGATGACACACATTTGTCATCCAGCTGAGAAATCTGAGATAGGAAGATGAATAAGAGTGAATTTACAAATGTCAAGAAGCTTCAGGATCCTTTCCCCCATTTCTGTTGCTTCAGGGAAGAGTTGAGACCCGGGAATACAAAAAATCCCCTCATGGAATGGCAAGCTGTGTTTGTACTTCTCTTTCTTTCCCTGGAAGGTGATCTGGGGAATGAGGGGCTTCGCTTGGGAGTTATTGTTTCTGCAAATATTTCTTAGGTTCCTAAAGCAGAAATGAACAACTTCAACCTGTTCCAAACACCACCTCAGCTGCTTTACAAACAGAAAAAAAAAATAACAAAAAAAAGAAGACAAAAGTCAAATATTAAACATTTTCTTAGTGGTTTGAAAGCAAAATTATCATTAGATCATGGACTGAGGCCTGTGCTAGAATAACCAATATTTTAAACAAAGAATGAGAGCCACAAAATATCAATTAACATTAATGGACAATGGAAGAGATTCTAATTAATATTCATAATTTAGCAACAACCTGTTGTTAATATTGAAAATATTAACAAGGAAATCACCAGTCTCTAATTGGCAATATTAACAAGGTCAAAAGGCCTATGAACAGCAAAAGACACCGGTATTCCTACCAATTTAAGGAAAAGTCATGCTGAATTTCTGGATCTTCTGGATTTGCCCTCTTTACAGAATTTCTATCATCATAGCAGGGCTAAAATGGCTATTTAGCAGCCCAGTGAAACAATTAAAAATTTGAAATGCAACCTTTTCATATTGCAACAGGTTTGGAAATTGCTGGGATGTCCCTAAATCCCATCAATTCTAGTCAGTCCAATGTGATCCCAAAGGCTGCTGTGGATCACCAGGAGGCTCTCGAGTGGGTAAGGAAGTGGTGCTGAGAAGTGATAACTGCCACAAAATGAGTGTTTATGGAGGTTTGGAGTTGGTTTTGGATCACAGTCAATGGATCTGTGGATGTGGTGGATGGAATATTTGTGCCTCATCCAGAGGCTGAACAGCAGCAGAGATGAGAAAGGTAGGACCCAGCCAAGAGTAGTGAAAGAACTCCTGCAAATTCAGATTTCTTTATCACCAGGACATATTCACTGCGGGGTTGTGGCCACTCCAAAGGTCTCTCCAGATGCCCCAATCCCAGGGTTGTGGAGCTGCCAGGGCCCCCAAGGATCCCGGGACACTGGGGGGTTCCTCCCCTTCCAGGAGCCTCCCCTGTGCTCTCCCAGGGATCAAAGCACCTCACTCAGAAACTCCTCTACATTAGTTTGTTCCTGCTGGTCAGAATAACATTCTAAATTATTAAAAACATGACGAATTCCAAGCTCCATCCCCTCAGCTGCCACAATAAATCAGCAGAGCTTCAGCAGCCCCAGCTCAGTTTACAGCAGATGATAGCAGGGCTTTGTCTCCATTTCCTTCAGCGCCTGCAAGGCTGCTCCCGCTGGAAAAGTCACAGGGCACCAATTAGCTGAGGGAATTCTTTCCCACATTTCTTGTCAGCGCTGCCACGTTTCCCCAGGTCATCCTTAGCTTCCTACAACTGCAAAATGAAGGCTGTAATATAAATACAGGGGCGAGATAAAATCGGGTTCCGAGATTATTTACTGTCTGCAGTGGTTTTCCCACTGACACAGGGCTGCTGCTATCCCCTCACCAGGGCTGGTGTGCATTTCACGGGCAGCAGTGACCTCAGGAACAGGTGGTGCTTTGGAGCCTTACTGAAAACAAGTCTCCGTAATCATCACTCCAAAACAAGATTTTTTTCTTCCAAGCATATTCCAGCATGTGAAGAGGCAGAAGGGAAGTGTCTTGTATTTACTTTTACTGGAAAAACGTGACGGGCTGGTCCTGACATCACTTTGTTTTGCAGAGGCTCAGCTTAGATATAATTAGAGTGACAAAGAGAGCTCCCCTCCCTCGGCCGGGCGCCTGAGCAGTGCCAGGGAATTCAGGGATGCCTGCACTCAGCCAAAAGGGTTTTAGGGATTACAGAGCAGCCAGGGCCTGCACCAGGGCAAGGGCTGAGGAGATCTCCCAAGGTGTCAGCACTGGGAATGCCTTCACACTGTTGCTTTGGAAGAGACCTAGGGATTTGTACTCATCCAGGGAGCAGGATGTCTCATCAGTCACTTATTTCCCAAAATAAGTAAATTTAGACAATCAGTGGCTGAGTAAAATTCTGTAGTAAAACTCTGCTCATAGGAGCAAGTGGCACTGCAACAAATATAAATTGTTGCTTTTGATAACTGAAATTATAAGCAAATTTAATCAGTTTCACCACTTTTAAGAAGGGATAGACTGAAGAATGGGACTGAAACAGGCATCTCCTGGAGCATCCCAGAGAAGGCCATCCACATCTCCCTAGAGAGGGGAGGATACCCTCGCACCAAGAGAGGGTTAGATCTTTCAGTCTCCTCTCTGTAACAAGAGCAAACAGCCTCAAGTTGCACCAAGAGAGGGTTAGATTGGATATTAGGGAAAATTCCTTCATGGAGAGGGTTGTCCAACCCTGGCCAGGGGTGGAATCCCCATCCCTGGAGGATTTCAAAACCATGTGGATGTGGCACTTGGGGACATGGGGCAGTGGTGGCCTTGGCACTGCTGGGGGCAGTTGGACTCGATGGTCTTTGAGGGCTTTTCCAAACTAAACAATTCCATGCGCCCTTCCCCTGCCTCTTCCCAGGAGCCACATGTTTGGGCACGACAGGGAAAATTTATTACTCTGTGTCTGCACAGTCCCCAGCAAGCAGAGACCTCCTTCTGGACAACCTGGAGGTTGCTGGAATAAAAGGATCATTAAGGAATTAGGACAGCATTAGATCTCGGCTGGGGGCTCACTGAGGTGCGGCTTCATGCTGGCACCCTTTGGTTTAGTATTAGGTTGTCCCATTATCTTCACAGAGTGTCAAATGAGGCCTTTGCAACAAAAATGTACCAAAAAGCTTAAGAAAAATGTGTAAAATGCTGAATAAAAATCATTAAAATGTGAGGTTTAAAATATTCTTATTTAGCCACCATCTCTTTTAACAAACTCAGAGCATTTCCCAAAGCCCTGGTGAATTTTAACTTCCTGAGATCCTCCAGGTACTAAAAACCCTCTGTGGGATTGACAAAATCTGAACTTCAGTGTATCCCAAATGGGCTCCTGGATGGTTTCTGCTATTGTGTAGAGGAAAGCCCTGAGCTTTTAGGCTTTCTCTCTCTCTTTTATTATATTTTTTCCCCAAGAATGCTGACTTTCATGAATATTAAATCCCATTTCCCAAAAGCAGCTATTTATTGAGCCTGTTTGCCCTTTATTACCCGAAAAACAGAAAGCTTGTATTTCTCCTCGCTGTGTAAAGATGCTTCCTAAGTAATCCAAGACGCTACTTTCATGTTTGTTCAATAAGTATTTCAAGATGTTGCTATTTTGATAATGTGCTGACTGATACATAATTCACAGCGATGCAAAGTTTAATAATATCTCCGAACTCCGATAGAAAATGAGCTCTCAGTCCTGCCGTGCCAAGCCCAGCTCGGGAGCAAAGCGTTTCTCGTTTGTTTGGTGAAAGGATCCAGAACCGCTGTTACCCAACGCGGCTCCTACACCGACGCATTAAAGAAATAAATCTCCTAATTCCTGAGCTCACACACACACCTCCTGCACGGGAGGAGGATGGAATGATAATCCCTCACAGAAAAGATCCCTGCCCATCTCGCAGCCAACACGCACTGAAGAAGGAATTGCTCAAGACACCATTCCACCCACAAATCCCTTCACCGATTAATTCTCCATCAGGAAGGATTTTAATAAGGAATTCTGACCTGACCTCCAAAAGGAAATAAATGGAAGGACAAGAATCATGGATGACAGCGTCATTTCCTGGGTCTCTTGGAGGTTGTGCACTCAGGAATATTTGCCTTTCTCCATCTGTTCTGGGGTTTAAACCTGCTGGAAATTTTCACAGAACCACGGAATCCTAGAATGGTTTGGGTTGGAAGGACCTTAAAGCTCACCCTAACTGTAAAGCTCATCATCAACTTTGCCATGTTCTACCCCCTGCCATGGGCAGGGACACTTTCCACTATCCCAGCTTGCTCCAAGCCTTGTCCAGCCTGGCCTTGGACACTCCCAGTTATGGGGAGTCCACAACCTCCTTTTGTTTGGTAATGAAAGAAGGGATTTATCTGCCTTTAAATACCTGCCATTAAATACACCCTGATTAAATATCCCCTATTGCTTCAGTTTCTGGCATTTTCAGAGCTTTCATGCATTTTTTTCTCCCGGCTTGGTAAGAAAGTATCTCTCTCCATATTTAAAAGACAACAAGCAGAAATTTGGGAAATTCACCACTTCCACAATCTCCAAACATTTGACAGGCAAGGTTCAATCTTTGCCAAGCACAACCAGAACCCAGGAGGATTTCTGAAGGAAACTTCCCTCATCTCCAACCATCTCCTCCTGGAGAATTCACAGTGATCAGGCAGGATGACAGAGACTCCTTTACTCCGTGTGAGAATAATCCAGATTTCAGCACCTGATGCCGTTCCACAAGAGGAGCAAAGTTATGGCAGAAAAAAGGTAAAACCTTGTGTGACGTTGGAATGTCTTGTGAGCCCCCGGACCACGTCCCACTGATGTCACACACTTCCCAGCGGAAATCACACCGGATCAGGGCA
The DNA here is from genome assembly GCA_013397915.1 of Daphoenositta chrysoptera. Classification (NCBI taxonomy): domain Eukaryota; kingdom Metazoa; phylum Chordata; class Aves; order Passeriformes; genus Daphoenositta; species Daphoenositta chrysoptera. Next base: position 1,021,294 of record VZRO01002406.1, read on the forward strand.
TGACTTCATCCCTCTCCTGACTTAGCTGTGTCCCACCACGAGTGAGGAGCGCTGGATCGGGGCTGGGAAGGATCCGGGAGAGACGCGATGTTCCAGGCTCAGCGGAGTCGCCGCACGTGGCTTTTGCCTCCCTGCTCCAGTCAGGGAGCCCCATCTGTGCCTCGGAGCCCCATCTGTCAGGCGGAGATGATTCCTCTCGCAGATCCTGGTGACGGTGGCTCCGTGCTCGGATCCGCGGGAAAGGAAGCACAGGGAAGCGGAAGGAATTACGAAGGCGTTTCAAACACCCAGTGATCTTTCCACTCGGGAGATTTATTTTGCAAGATGCATTTGGAAAAAAAAAATGGATTCACTTGTAAGGTGAAGGTGGGGGGAGAAATAAAGAAGTAAAACTCCAGTCTCGCTGCTTTCCTTGTTCCTGTCCACAGTTCATCTCATCCCACCTTCAAGGGACTGGGATGTCTTGGCATCTACCCTCAGATTAAATATTTTCCTTTGCAAGCAGAGAAATAAATCAGGATGGGGTTTACCTGCTGCTCCAGCACTTTTCTCCTCATTCCAACTGCCTCGCCCTCCAACTGCCTTTGATCAATCTCACTAAACCAGAGCTTAAATAAAACAGAACTTGGACAACTTCACAGAGGGATCCCTTCCTTTACCTCACTATGTGCAGGGTACTTTACCTTACTAGCAGCAAGTACTACATAATTTGTAGGGTTATAAATCCAATTTACACCCCACAACGAGTTTGCAGCTACTGCAAATGCTGCAGTCAATGGAATTACGGCAATTTGGATTGGATATTGGGGAAAACGTCACCTCTGAAAGGGTGGTTAAGCATTGGAACTGGTTGCCCAGGGAAGTGACAGAGTTGCCACCCCTGGAAGTGTTTGAATAGTGTGTGGATGTGGCACCTGGGGACACGGGTTGGTGGTGGCCTTGGCAGTGCTGAGAGAATGGTTGGACTCGATGGTCTGAGAGGCCTTTTCCAACCTGAACCATTGCACGATTCTAATTTAGACAAGCAAAAAATTCTCAGTCAAAACACAGGTTTTTTTCACATTTTAAACTCGTGGTATGTAATAGATCCTCTGTAAACTCCCAGTTGTTCCATAATAACCTAAACATTCCAGTCTCTAACACTCCTCACCCGGGAGCCCTCGGGAACTTCTCTATGGTACCAATCTCTCCCCAGCTGTACATTATGAGTGAGCAAGATGTAACAAATTAAAGAGTGGTTTGAGAACATTAAAATGCCAAACATATTGAAAAATGCTAAACAAAAAATCTGGGTCTTCTGCCTCTCTGCGTGAATCACTGCCAACAACTACAACCTGATCTGTAAGAGCAGAAAATTACAAACAGGAAAAAGGAAAACAACAAAACCTGCCTTGAATGAGTGAGCCCCGCACTGGCTCTACTGCTGCGCCAAGGAACACATTAAAAATGGAAATGGGACTAGCAGAAGGACAGGGTCATGAGGAAAACAAATAGGGACAGAGCCTTCAATCATTCACAGAACAAATATTCTGGTGTCACAACTCAAGGAAAGCTCGTTTTCCAGCCATGCCAGTAATCAGCTACACTAAACAAATCATACTTTGTACCAAAAACTGTATAAAATTACCTAATTCTCCCATTATAGACAGGAGGATCTATGTATAGCACGGAAGGAATGAGCCCTGTGTGCCCTTACCAGACTGTGCTCCGTTGGCAGTGTTGTGTGGGATAAATCTCTCCTCTTTGGAGCTCTCTCCCTGCTTCCTGTGCTTCTCTTATGCAATGCACACTAAAATAGGAGAGTTTTGCTTGCCCTTTCCCCAGCTGTCTTTTCCCAAAGACACTGAAGGATTGGGTAATACCCCAAACCTCACTGAAAGCCAAGAACTGGGATTGGGAAAGGTTTGTAACCCAGTGTGGGGATGCAGGGTTTGGGAGGTTGGTGCTGCTCACCTGACTATCAGTGCAGATGGATGGGACCAGGGAAGGGTAGGGATGGAGCTACTCCTCTACGACAAACAAAAATTCCAAACCCCATGGATGGGATTTCCAGGCCTGGGAAGAACCCAAAGCTTTCACTGGAAACCTAAAATGGTTTGTGTAAAGAAAGACCTATGGCAACAGCAGAGCTGAACAAAATGGAGCTGAAACTTTGGACAACATCTGACAAACACTTTTTAACTTGTGTAGATGAATGTTGACATCTGGAGAAGAGAAAGCTCCAAGGAGAACTTAGAGCCCCTTCCAGGGCCTGAAGGGGCTCCAGGAGACCTTGAGAGGGACTGGGGACAAGGGATGGAGGGACAGGACACAGGGAAAGGTGTTAATCTGAAGCAGGGTTTGGGTTGGATATTGGGAAGGAATTGTTCCCTGTGAGGGTGGGGAGGCCCTGGCACAGGGTGCCCAGAGAAGCTGTGGCTGCCCCTGGATCCCTGGAAGTGTCCAAGGTTGGAGCAGCCTGGGATAGTGGAAGGCGTCCCTGCCCATGGCAGGGGTGGAACTGGATGAGCTTTGAGATCCCTTCCCACCCAAACCACTCTGGGATTCTATGCCAATTTTTCTATAGGCATTTAACTCCAGTGCACACCCAGGGCCTTGTCCCTCCTCCACGTTTGCCTGGGAACAGGAAGGAAGCTCTGCAGCCCCAGGAGGGCTCTGGCAGCTGTTGTCCATCGTGGCCATGCAGCTCAAGCTCAGAGCAGGCAGCTCCCTGCTCAGCAGACACCTCGATGGGCAGACACAGCCAGGCCAGACAGCTCTGCTGAGCCAGCCCTTCTCAACAGCCCTGCACGGCTCTCTCAGGCCCAGTCCTGCCTCCAAGCTAAGGGATTTCTCTCCTTATCCTTATCAAATATATCAAACCAACTTGGACATCAATGGGAGGGAAAAGAAAGGCAACTAAATGGTTTGTCTTGGGAAAAAAAATCGCATTGTTAAAATAATCAATGTTTGTTTAGATTCAGGCTCGATTCCCCTCTCTTTGGGTCTCTCTGTAGTTTCTGCTCCCTAAATGAAGCCCAAATGCTTCTTCCCTTTGTTACTGTGGATGAATTTGCATTTCCAAATGCAAATTCCTGTACAACATGAAGCATTGGCTGTTTCATTTATTGAAACAAAATGAACTGTCTGAGGCAGTGAGCAAACCAACCACAGTGGGTAACAACCAGGGATGCTGAATTTCAAGGTGAAGAGTCTGAGCTGCCCCAGGTGGGCTGCTACCCCCAACACTAGCACTGCCCAGAGCTTTCCTCAGCCCATTCCAGCAGATCCCTGAGAGCCCTCAGCAGAACAGACTCGCCTGCTCCAACAGGGAATGGGTTTCTAAATCTATACCCAGAAAGGATGAGAGAGCAATGCTAGTAAAGCCCCACTCTTCCCAATTAAGGATATGGGGAACCTACAGCTCACCACACAGCACTCACTCAGCTTATCCTGGAATCCCAGAATGTTTGGGCTGGAAGGGATCTTAAAGCCCATCCAGTGCCCCCCCTGCCATGAGCAGGGACACCTTCCACCATCCCAGGGTGCTCCAAGTCCCATCCAACCTGGCCTTGGACACTTCCAGGGATCCAGGAGCAGCCACAGCTTCTCTGGGCACCCTGTGCCAGGGCCTCCCCACCCTCATAGGCGAGATTTCCCTCCTAAAATCCAACCTAAAGCTCCTCTTGGAAGCCATTCCCCTTGTGCTGTCACTCCATGCCCTTGGAACACTTCTCTTTGCCTTTGACTAAGCAAAATGCTGTCTCACTGCACAGCACCACGTCCTTGTGATTATCCCAAGGAAGAGACTGTAAATGTGCAGCTTCGGGCGTTCAATCCCATCAAGGGTGAAGAATTCTTGGCTAATTTAGGAAGAAAGCACTTTGGGTGCTGAGCAGCAGAGTGTAGCCAGGACAGACTGCAGGCAGGACACACGGCCAGAATGAACAAACAGCAGCCTTTGGGTGGAGAGCTGCGAATAAAGATGGGCTTTGAGGTGCCTCAATCATAATTCTCTTTCTGTTCCCAAGACAGAACATACTGGGCACTGTTGCTGTGAGGGATGAGGATCCACAGGATTCACTGAACATTTTGATCCTGGAGCCATGGCTCTGTGTTAATGATTGTCCTGCTGTCAGCTTTTGCCCCAAAATTAGGTGCTCTCCAGCCCTTCATAAATCTCATTGGCTCAACTGAAGGGTTCAAACCAGCCTGTTGTACAAAGTTCAGGCTGGATCAAAATCCTCAGGGTGCAGAGTGAGGCAGGATGGAAATCTGTTCCCTGGAGACCTGTATGTGCTTCAAGGAAGATGAGGAGGAGCACAGGACTTTCAGTTTAGAAAAAAAATTCACTTTGTGTAGTGAATTTTCTGTCTTGTTTTCCTTTCCCATTTTTATTACTTAGTAAGCATTCAGGAAAAACTGGATCTTTGCTTTTGAGATATTCTGCACCTGCTGTCTCGCCTATAAAAATGCTGTTTTCAATTCAAAGCCATAAAACACTGCAATTAATCTAAATCACATCATTACGGTTGGAGCCGAGACTCACAAAATTGGCTCCCTCTACCTCGGCGTGCACCACTTATCTTATTTTCCCAAATATTTTCCAAATGCATTTTGCTATTCTTCCCTCTTGGAATGTGATGGCACGGCTGGATATTTGATTGCTGGCGGCAGGACTCACTCGCTCCATTTGGGATTGGATGGCCCAGAGCGTGCAGGGCACAGATCCCGAATGCACAGGGATGGAGACACATCCCTGTGCCCAGGCGGGTTCCAGTTGGAAAATTAAAGCTGGGAGGAATACCATGGACACCAAATTCCTACAAAAAATGCTCCAAAAGATGTTGCAACAGGGGGCTCCAGACACTGGTGGGCTCCTGGTGCTGCTGAACATCCCATCCAAGAGCTCCACAATAAATCTCCGCCACATCGGAAACGCAACAACCACCCACAGGGAACGCTCAGGAATAAGCTGGGAAAAAAGGCCACAGCATTCCCATGCCATGCCTGGGCAGCCATGTGTTCTCTCCACGGGTCAGTTCTGTGCCACAAACCCAAAATATGAGGAGCTGCATGCAAAGAGTTGATCCCTCGGTGATATTCCACAAGCGTGTTCCATTTAAAATCCACGTGCCGAATAAAATTACCTTTTTCAGCCATCCTCTTGGTAATCGCACATGGAAATCTAGTCAGAGATAACTTTCACCTACATTTACTCATTCTGGAATTCCTGGACAGTATTTTTGGGTTATTTTCAATAAATTAATTTATTGACTGCCATGTTCTCCATTCTTGAAACAATTCTTACAAATTCTGCTTCTTGCTGTTATTAAGATAGAAAACTGTGGACAAATGTACAGTGACAGAAAAGAAGGATTAAAAGATCTCCCAGGAATTTCCACTTCACTTCCCAAGCAGGAATTCTCTCCAGAGCTTTACAGAGCCACAGTGGAAGGACATTGCACCTGAAGTGACACAAATAAATAGGGAACAAAGATGCAACTCGTGGCTGCAGCAGAAGATGAATCATTCCTTTTATCAGATTTCCTATCCATCATTCCTTTTTTATCAGATTTCCTATCCTTACTTTGAATAAACTTTGCCAGATTGCCTGGACTCAAACACACAGACAAATTTTTATTCTGGCATTAGGAATGGAGAAGTTGGAAATTCATATTAATAAGCTTGAAAGCAGAAGCAAGACAGAGACTGTTCAGTGGAAGGTCCATTGAGTAATGTCCAAGGAAAATAATTTAATTCCTCTTCTTCTCAGTCCATGCAGGACTAGGGCACAGCTGTGCCAAAAAAATGACTTTTATTAATTCATTAGCAAGCTGAACATTGAAATGTGCTCTGTGACAAGGACCCACAAATAAGCAATATTTTTCAGACTTCATCTTTTCTATATTGTTAAAAGCTTCTGAATTCCATCCATTGGTATCTCTCAAAAGTCCTCAGGTGGCAGCACCAATTTTTCCAGGTTTTTGGATCCCAGGCCTTTGTAAAACTGCTCCAATCACTGTGACAATCCTGCCACTTCTTATTTCCAGCACCTTCTTAGGCCTCTTCCCTAGGCCCAACCCATCCTTGCACTTACGTGTTTCCCATAAGGAATGGGGAGAGCAGGATGATTTCCAGTTTGGATATAAAAAGCTGTCGGGAATAAGGAAATTGCTGTCCATATCATGCCAAAAGGGGGGATAAATACAGTGCTGAGGGGTAAGGGATGAGCCACCTCAGCCACGCAGAGGAAATGAGCTCCTCTCACTCGCACATATTTTCTCCAATAGCCCCTGCTGACACTTTCCCTGAGACCACCAGAGGTGTTTTATGTCATTAGTCCCTCATTTTCTCTCCACTTTCTTCCTTTAATGACATCAAGACTCTTCTGTATCCTCTGTTTTCCAAATGAATCTTTCCCTGCTATCTCAGGTCTCTGAACCGAGCCTCTCCTGCTCCAAGGAGCTCCCAGGAAAAACAGATCATTTAAACCCCAACTTTCCATTTTTCCATTTTAACCCAAACTGTCTTAGTCACCTGGCTGCACTAACAAACAGATTGTGGATTTATTTTGGAGTAAAATACGTTGTAGAAGCCAAAACTTTATAAAAAATACTTTAGCTACATCTTTTATAGAGTCTGCAGGATTTTTGGAGAGACATGTTATGGAAGTATAATCTAGAGATTTGTTTTAGAAAATATCCTAATCCTAATTAATTTTACCCCAGATCTTTACATCATCAAAAACAAGGAATGAGAGAGTCACAGTCTGATTTGGGTTGGAAAGGACCTGAAAGCCCATCCAGTCCCCCCCCTTGCCATGGGCAGGGACACCTTCCACTATCCCAGGGTGCTCCAAGCCCCATCCATCCTGGCCTTGGACATTTCCAGAGATCCAGGGGCAGCCACAGCTTCTCTGGGAATTCCATCCCAACCTCTCCCCACCCTCCCAGCCAGGAATTCCTCCCCAATATCCCATCCAGCCCTGCCCTCTGGCAGTGGGAAGCCATTCCCTGTGTCCTGTCCCTCCATCCCTTGTCCCCAGTCCCTCTCCAGCTCTCCTGGACCCCCTTTAGGCCCTGCAAGGGGCTCTGAGCTCTCCCTGGAGCCTTCTCTCCAGGTGAGCAACCCCCAGCTCTCCCATTGATGTTAAAATGTAGATCAGGAGCAGAAATAGGAGGTTTGAGAAAATGAAATAAATGAAATACTTTTGAAGGAATAAAAGCAACCAACCAAAACAACGCCCCCCACACCACAAAACCAAACCAACCCAAAAAACATAAAACAAAGAAGGGAATTATGCCCATCATCAATTTACAAAGCCATGAGTGACACTCTGATATGGGATGGGTTTGGGTTTTCCTGTGTTGCAAAAAAGGCTTTCCAGAAAGCCAAACTCTCCCAACCCAGAGCAATGCCAGCCTGAGTTCCTTGGCATTTAGCAACACTAATTGTCCCTTTTTTCCTTGCTGCTCTTTGCCACATTTCTTGGAAAACAGCAGCTGTGTTTATTCAAATGGCAGGATCCTGATGACTTGATGATAGGCTAATGTGCTGGAATTCCAAGTGTGACTGTCCTGTAGGAATCTTTGCCGAGTACCACACAACTGCCTCTGGATGACACAAATCCTTGGAAAGACTTCCATACTTCTGGCCGGTCCGGAAGGTTTCCCTTATCCCGGCTGGTTCCCTGAATTTCTTGCAGCACACACCGTATTTTTCAGGGGTTTTTGGAATAATTTCCTCATGCATCAATGTCAGGAGGTAATTCCCCAACATAAACAATTTCTGTGCCGTGCACCTCGACCAGAGGGATGGAGGCAGGATGCTGAATTACAATGGAAACAAGCTCAGCATCCAGGAAATCAGGGATATAAATCCAGCGGGACTGGCAGTGTTCTCCATGGAACAATACAGACACAGTGCCTCAGCAGGCAGTTTACAGAATATATCAAATGATCCAGGAGGAAAGCAGCCATATGAAGGCAGCTGAATTAATGCCATGGATCCAAGGAAGGAGCTTTCAGACGAGTGCTCAGCCAGCCAGATCCGTGTCTGCTCCGTGCTGGAGGGGATGCCCAGAAAATCACTGAGCACTAAGTCTTGTTTACTCAGCACTTCTACTAAAAAGGGGAAACTATGAGTAAATAGGATTTTCTCCACACCTGAGTCCTGTGTTAGTGAATACTGTTGAAATATAAACTGTTAATAGATATAAACTGTTCCAGGTCAGGATGGACAGGGCTTGGAGCAGCCTGGGATAGCAGAAGGTGTCCCTGTCCATGGCAGGGGTGGAACAGGATTGGCTGTAGGATCCCTTCCAACACAAACCAGTGTGGGATTCTGTGAAATCAGCTGGGATTGGGAATGAGAGTGAGGTAGAAAAGGAGCAGGGATAGTGGGGCGAGGATGGCCTCGTTGGGCACTGCAGCCGATGCCACGGGAACGCACAGAGGGGCAGGGAGGAATGCAGGACACACAGGAGACCAGGCAGTATTTCCATATTTCAAACCCCTTTTTTAAATCCATGACACATTCAGACCCATTCCCTGGCCAAAGGCACCTGAGCTTCCTTAGCTGCAATTTAGGTCATTTGGGCAAAAGTTCATTTATCCAGAATTTATTGCAGAGCCGTTCCCTGGTCTTTCCACCTGCATTACTGGTTCCTACAAAAAGGCACCTCTCCACTGATACACTGAAAACCCCTAGGGGAACACTAAAGACTCCCTGAGCACAGCCAAGATCAGGACTGCAAAAGCCTCTTGCAAGGCAGTGAAGAAGGAGGTGCTCAGCATTTCCAGCTCCATGTTAATTTGTTATCTCCACCCCCAGTCACTAAGAGAACACAGCAGATCCCCTGCTGTTATGAATGGATGATGTAGGTTTAAATCAGCTCCTGTCTTTTGCCCAGGCCTCTGGCAGCAGGCAGTAGCTGTGTTGAGGTGGCCAGCACCCCAAAATCCACTCTTATTCACAGGTTCTTTAATAATGGCTAATTTGGTCTATTATAAAATGGATGATTTATTTATAGACACAAAACTAACAGACATAAGACCTAAAAACAGACTATTACTACACAGGGATAGACAAAAGGGAATACTAGTAAATACACGTGGGATTAAAGGTACCATTAAATTTACAGCTAGCCAAGAAATAGTATAACTTAGGATTCAGTGTTTCTTACCATCCAATCTTGATGGAGTACACATCAAAAAGTCCTCTCTCTCAATCCCCGGGGAAAGGGACCTGGAGTTGCGCTTTAGCTCCAGGGAGAAATCTTCTCACACGTTCTCAAAGGAGTGTGTAAGAGACTTCTGCCTCTGTGATAATTGTGTGGGTTTTTATAGGCATAAGAACCATGTCTTTTGGTCAAGAATATTTCTTTCATCTTTTCCCACATTTGCCTTCCAGACTAAGATGTTGATTCTTAGCTGGGGCCTTTTGGCACAGATATGCCCCATGCTGGGCTTATGACCTGCCCGAGTTATCTCTTGCATTTGAACCATCTGTGGTAGAGAGGGGGTAGATATGTCCTGCCACACCTGCTTCCAAACCAGGCAGCAGTGAGATAAAAATCAAACGTAACATGGCACTGCAGCCAGAGCCCATGAGAATCATGATTAATCACAGCCATTTTTAACGTGTGCACCTCGGCTTTGCTCAGTTACAGCTTCTCCTCCTGGCCTGCACCACGCCTTTATCTGCTCAATGTTTTATACACCACAGGCTTTATTACAGATGAGGCCATTGCACAATTTTGATAAGACCAATACATCATCTTTTCCACCTAAAGAATATAAAATCTCTCTATAAAGCCATTTTCCAGGGGTTTAGTGATGCTCAGTAATGATTTCTCGCTTCCTTCTAGGTCAGTGATAGAAACATCTAGAACCAACCTTAAAGTCTCCCTAATAGGAATTTATTTCTCAGTTATCATCTCTCTAAGCTCCCCTTTGAAACCAGACAGCTGCCAGCTCAACTTATTTAATATGTGCCAGATAATGATTTATAGTTCTTAATCAACATTTCAAGCAAGCCCCACTTCAAATGTTTTATTTAAGTTTAGGTTTATTATGGTCTCTTTTTCAGCCTAACCTGCACTCTCAGAAAAACTAAAAATAGAATAAAAGATCAGGTTGGCTTGACCCTCTCTGATTCCAAAACACCCTATTGACTGGCCGTTTACTGCTCCCATTTATTTCTTTATTCATACCATTTTATAGCCTTTCCTTTTATTTTTTTCCCTGAACTGAGGAAGCAATTTCATCTCTGCTTTTGTCTGTAAGTAGGTATTTAATTACATAGCCCCAATCTGCATAGAAATAGAGTCACTTAATCATTTCCTTGCCCATCTCCAAGACATAATTCAGATTGTTCTCACACTGAATCCCCAACCAACTAAGCATTTTAAAACAAAGCTGATGTATTTTTGTTTTCCAATATTACAGACCAGTCCTTATCTTACCTCTCCTAGAACAACAATAAAATTAATCCCAAATACCCCTTAAAATCTCACCAAGTGGTGATTCAGGGAAAAAAAATTGATTTATGTGGAGTTGTACATAAATACAATCCCATCAATGCAGATGGTTCTCTCCAAGTGTATTATCAGTGCTGATGGACTGAATAAAACCGGTGCCATTTTCCCTCACATGACTTAAATCCTCTTGGCTGGAAAATTAACCACAAGTAACATCTTTAAGCTCTCCAGATTGAAAAATAGGCAAGAGATTTCTTCTGCATTTCAAATATGCAGCCCAAAAAAGCGCAAACATTTACAGAACCAAAACACCTCAGGCTCTTAAAAATAAATAAGACGTCCTTAAATCAATTAGGAAATTCCCTTCCTTGTAGTAAAAAACGGGTCTCAAATATTTCTTTCTAGAAAGTTATTATTTTACTAATTATATCACTGCTCCTCATAGAACTGACTCTCCAGACCCTTCCGAAATTGAGTGATTTATGGAGTTTCCTGTTCCTTTCTGAATCCACCAAGCACACGTTTCCAGAGGAGCAGGGTTTAGCTCCACCAGCTCCCAGCTCTGCTCCAGCCCAGTGCCCAGCCAGGCTTGGCCACCTCCACCTGCACACGAAGTTGTTCATTCTCTCTCTGGAAGAGCCATGAGGATAATCAGATAATTTACAATCCTCTCTGTAATTAAAATACAGCGTGACCTTACTGCCACGATGCGTGTTCCCAGTTCATTCCTCATCAGGCATCACTCACACCACGTCCCCCATCTATTCTTTACATTCCCAGGCTCTTCAGGAGCTCGTTCCAGGCACTCTGCAGGGACAAAGGTCTCCAGCTGAATTGCTGCTTCTTCGGAGAGCTGAGATTCTGAGAGCTTCTCCTACTCATCTCCAGATCCCATCCTAAGCAGAGAACTCTACAACTGGTCCAGCAACGTTTTTTCCGAGGGAATTAATCCTCGCAAAATTTCAGGCCATCACTGAATAAACCAAGGCTCAGGTAGGAGCTGCCTCTGTCATTTCACCTGGAGTAGAGTTTGAAACAACTCCATGAGCTAAAGGGGTTGAAGGAGCCACAGAATCTCCTCCCCAGCAGAGAATGCTGGAATTATTTTTTTCTTTCAAGTTTAACATTAACATTCCTGTTCTTCAAGAGGGCTGATGAAAAAGAGGGAGAGTGATTTTTTTTACAGGGCAGGTATTGATGAAACAAGGGGGGAACAACTTAAAATTAAAAGTGGAGACTTTTAGATGGGATATTAAGAAGAAATCCGTCCCTGTGAGGGTGGGGAGGCCCTGGCACAGGGTGCCCAGAGAAGCTGGGGCTGCCCTTGGATCCCGGGAAGTGCCCAAGGCCAGGCTGGACAGGGCTTGGAGCAGCCTGGGACAGTGGAAGGTGTTCCTGCCCATGGCAGGGGTGGCACTGGATGGGCTTTAAGGTCCCTTCCAACCCAAACAATTCTGATTCTTTTATTCTACGACTCCTAACACATTATTTTTCACCTTGATATTAAAGGCCAACAGAAAAACACGAGGGAGCAGCAGCCCAGCTCCCAGAATGGGAAGATTCAAAAGTAAATATAAAACTCTTCCAACATCAGAATTTAAAAATCAATTGATATTTCTTAATGTCATTAGGGTCTGGGCATCTGCTACTCCTGGAGGAAGCCTAGCTGGTAGAGCTGACATCTCTGCTCAAGCCCTTTTGCAGCATTGTAACACAAATGGGAATAACCAGTAATACAATGTATATTTATGCTATAATTTCAATCATTAAATAAAATGTCACTGTATACACACAGCTGCTTTTTGGAGAGCAACAGTAATTTCCTGCTTTTCAATGACTTGAACAAACGTGGTGAGTTTTATTTGAAAGTCTTTTTGCTTGTTTCTTAATTGGTGAATTCTTGTGCCAAAGCACCCAAACAATTCGAAGAATTGCGAGGAAAACGGAATTAACTTTCAAACACTCAGTGGCACAATATGTCTGTAGGAGTTGGAAAAGCACAAAGGCAGGCAGTAATCTCCTGGTTTCCTTCCTGCTGGTAATCCTGGGCTGGCTTGGAGACAGTTCTTACACTTCAGGTGAAACAGCTGACAAGAGCCCAGTTATCTGTGCATTATCTTAGAGGTGATGAAATCACATTGTCACTGCCAGAACAGACTTTCCCACATTGTTGTATTTTTATAACCCTAAAACACCTGTTTTCTTCGCAGGAAGAAAAAAATAAACCTTTATGGAAAGTGATTACACTGAAAAAAAAAGAAACATTTCCCAGTGACACCTTGTGGTCCTGGCCCAGCAGGAATTCCCTGGGGCTTATGGATGAAGCAGAGATCAAAACTGTCAGGACTAAATTATGGTCTAAGCCTTCAGAGTCACCTGAAATTTGTAAAACCCGCAAGTTTACAAAGCCTAAATGAGACAAGAGGATCTACTAACGTTCAAAAATTTAATCATGAAATTATTACCCTTTATTTAACTGCCTTCTCCCTATTTCCCACGGAAGGCTTGGCTCCGGGTTAACATCCATAAGGGGTAACTTTCACTCCCTGTAAAGATTTACATTTGATCACCAGAATAGTACAAAGGAATTCACACAAATCCTCCTAATTTACTGTGCATACATCACTGCCATCACTCTTCACAAGCACTATTTTGTCTGCTACTTGCAGCACTCTTGAGCTCACACACACACACACAGATATATGTATTTATGTATGGTAAATACGTGGAGTTCCTCACCAGATTCCTAAAAATACAGCTCATCCAAATAAAGCTGCTCCTGTGGGAAATGCACAGATATTTGGGAAAGGCAGAGAGGAGGGGAGATTCAATAACATTTTTGTTTATAAATATTAAATTTGGACATTTGAGAAGTGCTGTCCGGTGCAGGTCACAACTGGCAGTGGAGACAATGGTTTGATTTTGTTGATTGGTTTTAGGATTTCAAAATGCAACATTTTCAAATTCTGAAAGATTTCATATTCTTTGGATTCATTTATAGGCCATCCAATGAAATCTGGATTTCAATAAGAAAATAATCCTAATGAATACTGACAAGAATGTTACAGATCTGTCCTGGCAAAGAGACCAAGGGCTTGGACAGGAAGTCTGAGAAGTCCTACACCACTTATTTCCTATAATATTTTGTTAGTGAGATCATTGGCAACAAAAAAGGCTCCAATTAATTAAAACCTGATGCATGTGCTGAAACTGTAGATCAAGGTTATCACAAAATTCATCTGAGCAGAAAATCGAGCAAGAAATTAAAACCCTGAGCCCTCTCCTCAGTGACACAACAGATTTCTATTGTCTTTATTTGTGCCCTTCCTTATTCTGATTCCTCAGTCATCCAGTAAGGCCTTGAATAAAATAAATAACCTTATTAATTATGTACAGACAGGTTTTGTTGATTTCATTAATATGTATTGAATTCTGTGTCTCCACGTAAGGTCAGAAGGAAGAAAGGATTTATTATTATTATTATTATTATTATTTCTGTTCTGGGAGTTTGTCCCAGTGATGTGAGGGGGAGATCTGTCCATGCACACATTCCCATCCACATTCCCACATGGATGGACAGGCCAGCCACAGGATGTTTCCAGCAGCTGGTTAGCAACATCCAAAACTGTCAGTCAAAATACAGATAATAAAACCTGTGTGGAAATACCCATTTCTTTCAGAGCAAAAATTGGCATTTTTCAGTCAGCCCTAACCCTGGCTAATGACACCAACATGCCACCAAACATGACCTAGAGGGTGGCACATTGGAACTTTGGGGTTGGAACTGGGTGATCTCTAAGGTCCCTTCCAACCCAAACCACCCCATGACTCTGAATCCATGAACACATCAATAGGAGCAACAAGAACCTTTAACTGATGTGTTCAGCCCTGCACAAAGGAAGTGAAATCCCATGCCTGGAAAGCTGACAAAGTCCATTTTTCCAGCTGCTAACCTGGTAAAATGCTGCTCCTTCCCATCACTGTGGTTTGGAGGAGAGGAGGGAGGAGAAGAAGGAAAAGGAGAAGGAGAAGCAGGGAGAGGAGAGGAGAGGAGAGGAGAGGCCGACCCACCCCTCTGAATTTCACTTCTCTTTATTGACTTCAGCCAGGCATAATTTATTAAGCAAACTACCTGGCACCAGCAGACAAACTCCAAGTCTCCATTTCTCCATTACCACTCGGAGGAGAAAGTCTCCAAGACATGAGCCAAGAGCACAAAGGTAAAGGGATCGATAGGGGAGGAGGAGGGCAGCTGAATCGCCCTCATGTCGTGCTCTGCCCCAAAGCTGCTCCATTTAATCTCCCCCACTCGTAGCTGTGCCTAATCTGGTCCCACACAGGTGTTCCCAGGCCGTTCTGAGCTCGCCTGGCATGACCCGAGTCTGGTTTTAATTGCTTAACAAAGGTAATTTTATTAGCCAGATAAAGATATAGGAACAGTAATAAGCTGGCTTCGAAATATCAAGAGCCTTTCAAGATTGGATTTTTAGTTAGCTTGCTGCTCTTTCTTTAGGATCTAATTGATTTTCTTGACATCTCTTTAGCCTGGCATCCTGCCTGCCTAAGTACTTTATCTGACCTTCAGGCTCTTTGCCAGGTATCGATCCAATCCCTCCGATGGCTGGGTTGGAGCTGCTCTCCCAACTTTGATAAGGGCTAAAATGTCCCAGCTCCAGCCAGACAGGAACTCGATGGCCACCAAATTTCTCTCATCCTGCTCTGCCTCTCTTCTTCTTCTGAGCGACGCTGAAATCAGATCCTAAGCAGGCCATATGTGCTTGTATTCCAAATTTCTCTCCCAGGAAATATTTCACAAAAAATACATCCTAAAGAGAAAGTGTTTAGATAGAATTTTCAACGACGAGCTAAAATAAAGCCTTTCTGAAATAGAAGCAAACTTGAGCTGTTAAGTATCAAAACAAAAAAGAAAGGGAAAAAAAGGAAGTTGGATTTTTCAGTAGCAACTCGTGTACCCAAATCAATGAAAATATTTTGGACATTGCCAAACCTTAAGGGAGAGTAAAAGGATGTTTTTTGTATCCTCAATAACACTTCCAAAGCAGCAATTTATTATAAATCACTAATGGCAAGATACAGCACAAATGTAAAATGGAAAATAAAGAATGAACGTAAAACTTGCTAAATTATTGCAACAACAGTCAAGGTTGAGTTTTCCCAGATCCCACTTCCCTTGTGCAAGGCCTTGTAGCCACGTTTTTAGAGCCATTAAGATAAGATTAATATTGGCTGTTTCCTCCAGAAGTTTTATTGTGGAAGGGCTACAGCACGAGGCAGAAGGGAGCACATGGATCATGTCCTGGACGGACACTCCTGAAGCCACTGCAGCTCATTAAAATGGCAGCATACGACACAAGATTTTGGGACTTGGAGCTCCACAAGAGCAGCAACCAAAGCTCTGAGATGGACAAGGGAGTTTGCAGACTCCAAGGAGTTGTTCAGGTTTTGTCAGTACAAAAAACCTCTCTTTTAAGTTTTCAGGTTGGTTTTATACCCCAAAAATGCAGTGAGGAGCCGTGGTTTCGTGAGGAAAATCAAGACTCAGGAAGCATTGGTTGAATCCTAACACTGTCCTAAAACGCTTTTCCCAACAATTGAATCTTTCAGTCTCCCTAAAATACTGACAATGATTCCTGCCAGGTAAATACATTAAAAATTGTATTCAAGGACAGAGCAAGACAAATACCATGGTCTGACAAGAGCCATGGTGGGAAGATGTCCAGCATGGGCTTAACTGCCCTGGATGCAAAACATTCACTAAAACATTCTGTGTTTATATGTTCTTTACATTTGCTCAAAACAGTTAAAATAGACCCCATTTCAACAGTTAGGTTTATCAGACCCCATGGACAGATAGGGATTAACAGGAGAATAAATAGAGGTATTTGAATCCCACATTCTTGTAAAGAAGAGGGGTTTTTTTCTTTTCTTTAAAGAGATGATAAACTGCACTGAGGGAAAACTTCAGCAGGGGAAATTAGGGATTTTTCACGTGATGAGGAAAATGGTACAAACAGACCATCCCGTTAAAGGCCTTTTTCAATCTACCTTGGTCACATCTTGCCCTCAGATATTTAGGAAACATCCTCCCCCTCACCTGCCCTTCATGTCTCCCCACCTTGTTCGTACCAACCTGGAAAGAGGCTTAAAAAGCCCTCTCACTTTATCAAGAACTCGTCTGTTCCCCTCCGAAGGAATAACTGAAGTTACAATTAAGATTTTGTGGATTGATGCACTATTTAAGTTCACTTGGCCTCCCTCCCGTAAGTGCCAAGCTGCTCCATATAGAAGCAGGACAGGAAGACGCCGCGCAGACGCTTTGGCACAGCCCCAGCAGAGCATCAGATCCTGCAAAGAGCCTGTGGGAGCTTTGACTAACACTGGCTGAGGTCCTGGCTCGTAAAACAAACCCATCTGACAGGGGAGTCAGCAGGGGAGTTCAGGGGATCAGCAGAACCAGAGCACTGATGGATGGGGCTTTCCATCCGGATCCGGGGCTGGAGCAAAGGGACTGAGCTCAAGGCTCCCCCCGCTACCTGCGCTTCCCAATTCGCTGGTGCTGCAGGAAATTCCTGCTGGGGTTCCTCAGATTCTGCTCAGCTGAAAGAGTTGGAAATAAGGAAAGTGAAGAAGGGTCTGCAGCTCAAAGGGTTGCTGAAGTGCCCACTGTTCTACCTGGAAAGGGAAAATCCCTCAGGAATTGCCATGGGATTGATCTCCAGGCAGGAGCTCAGCTGGCTGTGACACTCCAGCCTTCAAAAAGGGATGTTGAAGTGCCCACTGCCCCACCTAGAAAGGGAAAATCCTACAGGAACTGCCATGGGAGTGGTCCCCAGGCAGGAGCTCAGCCAGCTATGATCCCCTAAACTTCATAAAGGGCTGTTGAAGTGCCCACTGCTCCACCTGGAAGGGTAAAATCCCTCAGGAATTGCCATGGGATTGATCCCCAGGCAGGGGCTCAGCCAGCTGTGACACCCCAGCCTCCCTGTGGGAGCAGCCAAGGAATCCGGGTGTGGAGAGGGAGAGTGGAAAGGGAATGAATGAAAATTTAGAGGCTGTTCTGAAAAGTGAGCAAACAGTGAACTGCAGCTCAGGAGAAATCTGGATTAGGGAACGTGATTAAGTGGGACATGGGGCCAGCAGGGATGGGCGAGATGTGCATGATCAGGTTTCCTTATCTTTAGGCAAGGACTAATTTGCTTTAGTGGCAATTAGCCTTTTTCCCTTGTAGGTGCTGACATTTCACCCAGATTTATCCATTTCTGTGGGGATATTGTGGATTTGGAGCCAGTGATTTTGCTTTATTATTATTGCTAATGACACCAGCTCAACGAATGTGGCCTGGGAGCCACCAGATTCTCCAGAAACTTCTCTAGGGCTGGAAAATTTCTTTATCATCAGTGACCACAATATTTAGTGCCAAACCTTTTTTCTCCTCTTTCAACATGAGGTGTAAGTTTTTCCAAGCTTTTCCTAAATTGTTTCACTGAGAGGTTTGAGAACTTAAAGCCTATTTCGTTGTTAAATTCATATTTCACAATCTTGTTCTAAAATACCTTTTTCCTCTCTCTGACAATGTTTTTTACCTGTGGTTTAACGATTCTTTAAGTTTAGGCTGAATGTGCTTTTTAACAGAGATATCACTTAAGGGAACTTAATGGAATAAAACTTAAAATTTGGTTATTATCTCTGCATCATACAAATCTGGAGTGAATTTTCAAGCTGAGACATATTCTGTGCTTAGACAATCTGCTCCTATTTCCAATTATTTATCTTCTCTGAGGCATTCCTGACTCCGAAGGTTTCATTTTTATTGGGATCCCATCCTGCCCAAATTCTGTGTTATCACAAACCCTCTTAGAGCAACAGAGTTTCCTGACCTGCTATATATTAATACTTGTTTTTATGTATTTATCACTCCTTAATTCCTGATTTCATTTATTTCTCCTTTTCAGGATCTTTTACACAACTTGTTCCACGGATGTTTCCCATAAATTGGAATTTCCTACATATTTTATTATCAGTAAAGGTCACATTTTACACGGAAACTCCCCAACAGATGATTTAAAACACAAGTATCTGGCACCCATATTTGAATGTATAACAAGATTTGAGGTGAAACTCATCCAGCTGAGTCTGTAATGACACCATTCCCCTATTCCATAGAACGGGATAACGGGATAATGTCTATCCAGCTTCAAAAGGAACAAAATTCACTCAAACACAGATATTATTTAAGAGGACTGGAAAGAATTAAAAGCCAAAACACTTCCAGGTGCTATTTCCCATTTCAGGACCTCCCATAGATTTAAATATTATAATTTTTAGTCAAAATAAAAAAAGCTACCATCCCATGGATGCACTTTCGAAATCCACCAACATAAACCCAAGCAAATTCCTGATTTATTTTAGTGGGAGCAGAAATTTACTACACAGAAAATGAAGCAGCTGAATACCACCATGAGGATACACTTAATCATTGATTACATCCTCACTTCTTTAGATTCTGGTTCAGATTGGGCTGAAACCCTTCCCTCCTTCCCAGGTAAAATCACAGAAGGTTTTTTCCACACTATCCAGGGCTGACTCTTGAGGTTCCTTGGCCTTGGTTTGACTGGAAGGAGGTTCCAGATTAGATGAGATTTATTGAAAAGTCTATCCAGCCCCTGCTTCTCTTGCAGCATCCTCAAAATCCACGTCTGTATCTCTTTCATGGTGACTAAATTTCTCCCCAAAAAGAGTTTGATCCATAAAAGTGCTGCTTTAATCATCATTGACTTAATGATTCTTTTGCAATGTCAATTAAACTGGATGAAAAATTAAACCATTTACAGAACACGAGGACCTTTTAAATTACACATTTCAAAAATATTATTTAAAATTCGAGTTATATAATCCTTTTAGAACTGTCAGAGAATAATGCTGCTCTAACATTTGACTCATTACTCATGCCAATGCTTGTTGGAACTCAGAGAGTTGGCAGATATTTAAATACCAAACTCAGTAGAAATGAAGAAATTAGCAGGGTGGAACAGCAGAATGAGCTGGTGCTCTGCAGGAGGGGGGCACACACCATGCAGGTGACAAAGCCTCTGAAGCATTCCATTTTACATTGCTAATGTCATAGTAAAGCCCCTAATTATAGAAAAACTTCAGATTTCTGTAAATTAAATCATATACCCAACGTGGGTTTCTACTTTTGTTCTTGGAAAACACAGTGAGCCATTTTGCTGGGAATATTTCTCATCCTTTCAGCTGGTTTTTCCCCTCTCCATCCATCCCTCCCCACGCCCACACCTCTGAATGGGAGTTTTGCTCTTCACTCGTTCATTTAATTCTCTCAGAAAGTCCCCTCCATGCTGCTGACTGCCTGGAGCAGCTCTAGAATTCCACAATTTCCACTTCAATGTGCAGTAGAGTGTTTATTTTAGCACCCAGCAGCAGCAGGGAGAGCCATCAGCTCTCTCTCCTTGCTGCTGCCTCTCTGATGGGAAAGGGAATAAGAGGACTTATCTGGGACCTGTAGGAATGTGGGATTTCCCCTGCAGGGATACACATTCAAATCAGCCCAGAGACACACAAGAAAGGCTCCTTTGGCTTCTCCTCACCCAGCAGATCCCTGCTCCAGCTCACGGGGGTTGTCATGTGAATATCAGGGGGAGCCTTATCATGAAGGGAACAAAATAAAATCCAACGGTTACGTTGGGAGTAAAGGGCACCATTCATGGAGCTGCCCAATTTCCCAACAGCCATCATGCAATCCCACCCAGAAATTAGCAGGAGGCAGTAAAAGCACGGCAGGCAGCCAAATTGCCAGGATAATTTCCGGCTGCACTGTCCATCAGTGTGTCTGGTGAGTTTGGTCAGGGTAAAGCCTCATGGTTCTTGTGGAACCACCAAAACTCACTCAGACCTGTTAAATCATCGACATCCTCCAGAAATTACTTGGCCCCTTCTCTCACTCCACCTTTTATATGCATGAATTCATTTAAAAGTACAAAAAATACAAGAGAAAACCAGAGAGGCCCAAGAATAAAAGAAAACCCCAAACCAATTAGTCCTAAAAGACTTCCAAGGGACAAACTTCCCTTTCAATAAACTGATTCCTTCAAAGCCCCCCACTTGTGCCAGTCTATCAGCACAGGCTGATGGGTGTCATTAATTTAGGAAGTGCCAGTACTTAACAGCAGTGATGTAGAATCATAGAATATCCTGAGTTGGCAGGGATCCATCAGGATCATCCAGTCCAGCTCCTGTCCCTGCACAGACACATCAATCCCATCATCTGCATCCCTGAGAGCATTTTCCAAACACTCCTGGAGCTCTGGCAGCCTCGGGGCTGTGATCAGCTCCCCGTTCCAGTGCCTGACCATCCTCTGGGGGAAGAACCTTTTCCTAAAATCCAATCTAATCCTGCCCTAACTTCATGCTGTTATATCTGGAAGATGTTCTGACCAATTCATTTAAAAACCTTTGCACAAATGACAAATTCCAATTTAGACGTACGTTTATTAATCACCAGTGACAGCAGCAAACAGACCCTTGGCATTTGTCCCCATGGGATCCCACACAGAGCAAACCTGACCTTGCCCACTCTGCTCCGTGGTGTTCCCTCAGCCGGAGTTTGGATCATCCCATCTCCACAGAGGAGGAACAAGAACAGCTCAGAGAGTCCAAGATCCCAACCCCCAAGCTGAGATTGTGTAAAGTAAAATCACAAACCTCAGGCTCCAAACCACAACACTCCTCCTTAATTAATAATTCCCTAATACCCATTTGTACCAGTTCT
Organism: Daphoenositta chrysoptera; assembly: GCA_013397915.1. NCBI lineage: Eukaryota > Metazoa > Chordata > Aves > Passeriformes > Daphoenositta > Daphoenositta chrysoptera. The sequence continues at coordinate 1,042,563 of VZRO01002406.1, forward strand.
CCTCACACCATTAATAATCAGGTGAAATGATATCACTGATAATGGTAAGAATATTCTGGAAACACCATTTTTAAAGGTCTGTCCCTAACACTGATGAACTTTAAATAAAATTTTGGAGGTGTGGATCATTTTTGTTCCATGGGGTAGGGAGTTATCCCATAGCTGCCTGTGTTTCAGGTACTCCTGATAAGCTGGAGCTCGGGCTGTGCAAATGGAGCATGTCCTGCCCACACCTCAGCAGGCATTGACATTTTATTGCTGAAAGGTTATTCCCCAAATGACCCCATCTGGGTTTTTGAAAGAGAATCTAATGGAAACTTCTCTCAGGTTAGTAACTTCTATTCTGCTGTCTCCTGGCAATGTCAGCTGAAGGAAGAAAGGAGAAGCTGGGAAGCTTGGAGTTCTTCACCAATGTGAATGGAATTTTGTGATCCCTCACCTCAATTCCCACACTTTCCACTGCTCAGCTGGATCAAGTAAACTGCAGCATCCCTGAAATGCTGCAAAGGACAGAAAGACCCACAGATAATTCGTCCTTTCTAGTTATAACCTAACACTCTGTGGATGCCTGCTAATGAAAACAAAAGGAATCTGTCCTCTCTGATAATTAATTATCAATAATCCACTTGCAGAAAGATCTCAGTGAGAAGAGTTCCTCGTGTCTTCATGATACGGAAAATTCTGGCTGGGGGGTGTCCCTGGAATTTGTCTTCAGGCTTCTACTAATTTATAAACATAGAATCATGGAACATCCTGAGCTGGGAAGGATCCATCAGGAACATCCAGTCCAAACCCTGGCCCTGTCCAGGACATCCCCACAATCCCAGCCTGTGCATCCCTCAGAGCGTTGTCCAAACACTCCTGGAGCTCTGGCAGCCTTGGGAATGTGCCCATTCCCTGGGGAGCCTGGGCAGTGCCCAGCACCCTCTGGGGGAAAAACTTTTTCCTGATTTAGGACATAATTACCTGAGATCTCTCCTAAGGACATAGGCAGGAGCAACACAAATACTTTGGAATTTGTTTTCTTCTTCATTTTCCCAAAACTAGACTTTCTTACCTTCTGAACACACTGTGAAACATCAGCAATAAGGAGCAGTGTTCCAAAGTTCTCAAGCTGGAGAAAAATTTTTGTTTTGCTGAATGAACACTCAATATTTTTGGCCTCTTGGGGCCAGAGGACCCCCAGGTACCTCCAATGTGGGATTCATTTTCACAGAAACTTCCACTAAAGCAGATAATTCTTCTTTACTCAGACACAAGGAGGTTCACAAACCATTCTTCTCCATCACCTCCAACCCTGCAGTTTGATAATCCAACATTCAAAAGCAACAGGATCACGACAGAGCATGAAAGAAAGGATGAGCTCTGTTAACCACAGATTATTTCTTATTAGCCATTAATACCTTTTTTTCGCCCTGCACTTTGTACAAGTCAAGGTACCGGATCTTCCTAAGACACTAAAAAGATAAAATAAAACCCACTCAATGTTACACCCAGCTGGGAAGGTGTACAAAAGGCAACTGAGCACGCGGAAGGTATCACCAGGAATTTAAGCTTTGTATTTTAATAAGTAGAATCTGGAAGGTTAAATGAGGGGAAGCTTCCAAACAGCGCTGAAAATAATTTCAGAACTCTCCCAGCCATATTTAAACAAGAGGATGGTAACAAGTAATTTCTCAGCAAGGAGGGATGGTGATTTCTGATGTTATCACAATTATTGAGCCGTTACTATGAGATAAGCCAATATATGACTCTGTGATGCTCTGTGGATCATCCTGCTGTGTAACAGCCACTTATTTATATATTCCTTACAAGCAGCACTGGTATTTAGCAGCCCATTTTTTTCCAGTGTTCTCAAACCCCGTTACGTGCTGAGCTCCCATGTGAGTAGCCACAACCAAAACCCATTTTCTCAGGAAAATCCAGCAAGTTATTTGTAACTGTGGGCCAATAACCTCAACTATAATTACCATTCTTTAAGGAGAGAAAGAACAGAAAGAAATAAATATCACCCTAATTATTTCCAAGCCCAACTGTGGATTTTGCACGAGATGCTTATTTTAAACAAGGGGAGCATCTTGCAGCAGCAGTTTATTATTATGAGTTCTAATCATCCACCCTGCCACCCTCTGGGAGGTGAAACACCTCCAGGAGAGGTATAAAACAGGAGGTGTGTGATGTCTCAGCTGTTCACAGAGTGGCCTCTTGGTTTAAATTGCTGATGTGGCTGGGTTTGATCCATGACTCCAGTCCTGATAGAAGCACGTTTCCCTTCTGCTGGTCCTGCCATGGGCTGGTGAGCTCTGGCAGCAAAACAGGGTAGGCTCCTGGGGCCAGGAGATCCAAGCAACTCAAAGCAGCATGAACTGGAACTGGTTTGTCAAAGCTCTTGTGCACCAACCAATTTAAAAGTGTTTATTCTAATGCCTGAGTGTCTGAAACAAAGCCAGTTCAGAGCAGCACCTCTGAAATTTAACTCTTATCAGAGAGGTACTGAAAACACATCCCAGCATTCACACCATGGGAACTCCATCCTAGATTCAGGGAGATTCCTGGACAGGCTTCCACAGCAGTTTGTTGTAGGTTGTTCCCCAATGGCTGAGGTGTACTTCCAGTAAGGGATTTCCATGGTGCACTTCATGCTTTGGCAGAGGCACAGAGGAAAATTGTTTTATAAGAAATAATTCCCCTTTGCCATAATTTGACAGCTGGGAATAGGCACTGCCATCCAGCAAAGAACCAAGGGACCCTGCCCCTCTGGCCAGCCCTGGGGGCACCTCTGGGGTGCTGTGTCCAGCTCTGGCTCCTCAGCACAGCAGGGCCAGGGAGCTCCTGGAGCGGGGCCAGCAGAGGCTGCAGGGCTGAGGAAGGGCCTGGAGCATCTCGGTGCTCAGGAAAGGCTGAGGGAGCTGGGGCTGCTCAGCCTGGAGAGGAGCCCCAGCTGAGAGGGACCCTCAGCCCTGGGTGTCCCTGGGTGTCCCTGGCTGCAGGGAGGGCTCCGAGCAGGGCCCAGGCTCTGCTCTGGGGTCCAGCGGTGGCACCAGAGCCATGGGCAGGGCCTGAGCCCAGCAATTCCCCTGCACAGGAGGCAGAACTTCTGCCCTGGGCAGTGCCCGGCCCTGAGCAGATTGTCCAGAGAGGCTGTGGAGTCTCCCTCACTGGGGATATTCCAGAACTTCCTGGACACAATCCTGTGCCACCGTGGTCCCTTCCAGCCTGACCCATCCCAGGATTCTGTGACCCAGCAGCTCAGAGGGGCAGTCCCAAAGACATCAGAGTGAAGCTGCTTCATGAGTGAAACCTCCTGAGGGAAGGGCTGGAGAGGAGCTGGATACCAGGGAGATGTCCAGGCGAGCAGCAGGAGGAGCTCAGGCCAGGCTGGGAGCAGAGCCCCTCCAGCAGCACCTGGGAGCTCCCAAGAGCAGGAGGAGTTTGCAGTGCCCAGCGCTCCCTCCGGGTGCTGTTGGTGCTGTGGAACACCAACCCAGAGAGTGGGATAATGGGATAGGGAATAGGGAACTGCTTCCCAGGTCAGGGATGATCACAGGGAGTCAGCACTGACAACAAACTCTTCTCTATCTCATGAATGATCAGCAGCACTCGGGTCTGATGATCCAAACCAAGCTGAACCCAGCATTTTCTCTGTCTATGAAACACTGGAGGTTTTTTCCCTCATCAGTTTTAATTAATCTCATTAGATATGAATTAACAGAATATTGCTGAAGGAAATATTTTTTTGTTTTGTTTTATCAAATGAATGTTTAGTTCCAATAAACCCTTTCTATTCTCTGGATTAAGTGTGAAATATTTCCAAGCCAAATATTCGGTGGGGGAAGATACACCACCCCCGCCCCCATTCCAATTGTCAATACAAACACTCCTTTTGCCCAGAGTTAATGGAATTAATGTCACTTGTTCAGTCAAGGGGCATTGCAAAGCCTGGCTCTTATCTGTGACGTGCACAGATAAACAGATTTACAAGGCAAGAGCTCCCGTGGCACCTTGTCTTTCAAGGTCACAGGTTACGCAGCACAGGAGCCAATTCCAAGACACCCTCACAAATGTTCCTAAATCAAAGCTAACAGAACATACTGATCTATATATTCATGGAGCCTATCCCCACAAAATATCAGTGGGGATAATTCTATTTTAAATTGCATTTAAGTCCTGCCTGTTTTACCACGCCTCTGTCTGCCAGGAAGCACATCAAACAATCAAACCATTCTTTTGTCTAAAGTTATCATTTCTTCTTTTCCTAGAATTCAAATGAAAATCCAAGCAGAAAAAAATTAAACCTAATACTCATTGAGTTGGTTAAATTAGGCTGCATCTAAAGCATGAAACCACTTGTTCCTATATCTGATTTCTTCCTGCAGTGAACAAAAGAAGTTATTTCTTTCAGGGAGCAAGATCCTATATGAAATGTAAGTGTGTAAAAGCACAACCACTGTCAGGCTCTGCTCTGCCTCAGAAACCCTTGGCCTTCCCTCAGTGAGCTGCCTACAAGACACAAAAAATGAGATTAACAAATAACCGGGAGATAATGCCAGTAAGGCATCCTGGAAGACTTTTCCATCGTTTCTATGATAATGAACACCTGTCTGTGGAGCTGTATTTCTCCTGGACATTTGCAGCAACCTCAACCAACAGAAGGGAAAAGAAACCAATTTTGTGGCCATCTTCATGGAGTGCCTTAGACAGAGGAGCTACAACTCAATTTTCTAAACCAGTTTAAAAACTCTATTACGCCAAATTTCCTTGTTAAAAATAAATAAATAACCCAGCATGTATAAGCTGAAGCCCTTTTACAAGCTCTTAAAAACTGTGCTATGGGCTAGATCTTAGATTAATGTTTGTGATGCACACTGAAAACCTGTAAAGCATTTATGTAATTGCTGAGCATTATTATTTTTATTACTGCAACAGATGGAACCAATCCATCTTCGTAGATAATATCTCATAAATGATTCATTATTATTCCTTTAACCTAAAGTCTTTTATATTTTGCAGATCCATGAGAAATAACTGTTAGGAGGCTCCATGCATAAAATAGTACATAAACTACCTAATGTCTTGCAAATGTAGTAGCCTTGCTGATATTCAGGACTTTTAATGTTCACATGGCTGCTGTTCCTCCCACAATCTGCCGCTCCTCCTCATTTTCCAGCTCTGCTTTTCAGGTGATGGAAAATATCCCTGCAAACCAGGGGTAAACGGCAAATACGGACCAGAAAAAATACAAATATCTCCCCAAAATGCACGAAAAGAAGTTTATAATGTGGCACTCCTGGCTTTGATTGCTGAAGGACCAGAGTTCTGTGATCACACTGCCCCATCCTCCCTCGGCCCAATAACTTTTGGACCAATTTTAATCCAATCACAGAGCCAGGTAGACATCTCCCAGATATCATTTCCTATCAGCCTAATGAAAACTGATGGCTGGCAAAGGACACAAATCAGTGCTGTCACTGGGAAAAAGGCTTAAATGGGAGCTCAGCACTCCCCGCCAGGCCAGGGCTGCCTCTGGCCACGCAGACACTCTCAGACAGAGCAGATGCCATCTCCTGCCCACCCCAGAGCTGACAGGCAGGCCACTGATGATGCTCTGATTGGGGAAAAGCTTGTCTAAAAATGTATTAAAGCTTGGCACAAGCAAAATAATCATAATGATATCAGTGACTGATAAAGTCAACGTTTTAAATGTGAAAAAAGCTGATTTACACACCAGAAAAAGCATTTACTGGATTGTTAGAAGAAAACACAGTGAGAGAAGTTAAACCCACTAAATCTTAATTATTATTTTGATACTGACCTTGGAAGAATCAATGGCCAAAACAATTCCCAGAGTCCAATCTGAAGCACTGGGCCAAATAATCCATGGGATGGTTTGAGTTACTCCATCTGCCCATTACATCCAGGATAATTAACCAGTGTAATGGGAAAAGCTCATTGCAAGTGATGAACCCTGGTGAGATATCTGAAATATTTATGGGGTTTATCAATGCAAAAATAAATGTTCTCCATGGTAATACAGGTATTTTGGACGGGAACTAAAGTTTATTCTGCTTACTTTTACCCCATGAAAGGTCCTGATCTTGGAGATCTTTTCCAACCTAAACAATTCCATGATTCTACAGCCCAGCTCTTCCCAACTCCTTGACTCAATCCATGACTAAAAGCCACAGCACCAGGAGTTTCCACGGGTACCTGCTCCTCCACCTGTTAATTCTTCCCTTCACTAAGAGAAGGGAAATAATTTTCAATTCTATTCAACTGCCAACCTTTAAAACCTCCTGCTCAACCCACTTCTTACAGAGGAGTTTTATTCCTCATTAACACATATTTACTTTAGCTGGAAAGATGAATTTGGGGGCTGAAGCAGTGGAACTTTGCCACCAGGCACTTTGACATTGGCTCTCTTTTAAAAATGTTATAAGGAGTTACTATTTCCCTTGGAAACCACATGAAAGCATCTCTCGAACAAGTGGAGCTATCTTTGACTTGAAAAGTGCCATGTGATCCCAGCCATTCCACTTCCAGCCAGTTTCCAACCCATTCTGACTCACAAAAAATAGTGAGCTGCCTTGAAAGCTCGCCTTTAAAAATCTAAATTCATCTCCAATTTTCATGAAAATTCATGCAAACACACAGTTTTCAATCCCCCCAAAAGAGGAAAGTCAAATGTAGGATAATGTGTTTTCTAAGCAGCTTCAAATTCCGTGTTGGAGTGAGGGAGTGTGGAGCCAGAGCCTCCTTTGGTCAAAGAGCTGCCAGTCTTGGGATGACAATGCCCTCCTAAAAATCCTTCCCAAAGAGGAACCTACAAAGTTCAGTGTTGAGGCATCCCAGTAAAAAGCCAATCCTCAAATCCTTCATCTCTGGTTGAGCTGTTCAATATCCCACCAGAAGGACTGGCATTTATAAACTGACCTTTTCAAAATAATTCCTTTCCCATTCCTCTTGTCACAGAAGAGATGCATTCCCTGTAAACCCAGCCCCAGATTTGCTCTTTTTGTGAATACCTCAGCTAAACACCACGAGCTCCATTTCAGTCCAGACCCTTAAATGAAATGACTTTGCTGCAAGCAGGAGAACAAAATTTCCTCTAATCCCAGACAATCCCTCTCTGCACATTTAGAAAATCCCTTACAACAGGTACCAGCTGACTTTGAACAACGTGGGTTTGGTGAGTTATCAAAGCAAGCCCTGCCTAGGAGAACAATGTGCCAGCAGAACTCTGCTTTTCCCAGACGTGTTTTCCATGTTTTCCTTGTGCTCAGCTGTTCCTGAGAAGGCTCGAGTGGCTCTGTTACCGCTCTGGCCCCTGAATGTGCACATTTTAACTCTGTTACTTAGTTAATTCTTTTGCTTTAACGTGAGGGGTTTGAAATACAACTCCCAGCTGTTCGACATAACGAGGTTTCATTTACAAACTTCTAACGAGCACAAGGGTAGAGAGAGAAGAAAAATCCCGGCTTTAAAAAACACATTATTTTACAGTGAGGGAGAGAACAGCAAGCACTCATCTGAGGTGATTGGTTAGGATGACAGCTCTGCAGCGAAATACATTTTCATTTCAGGAGCCCCACAGCTATTTTGAATTTAATTGCATGGAAGACCACCAGGATTTCTTTCTCAAACACAAACCCAAAGCCTATCACCAAAGAAACAACTGTTACGTGCAGGAAACCAATCTTTCTGAAGCCTACCACCAAAGAAACAATTATTACGTGCAGGAAACCGATCTGAGATGTTGAAATGGTTTAAAAGGAACCAAAAAGGGGCAAAATAATGACGGGAAGTGTGACTTTCAAACTGGGGTTTGGTGCTTTGGTAAAAGGAGAAGTTTTAAATTAATTTATTAGCAGAGAGAGAGAGATGTACAGGAATAATGTCCCCACATGGTCAGGGAGAGGTGGAATAGTGAGAAAAGAGTTCATCCCTTCTTTTTGTATCCCTCAGGAGCAGAAATGAGACTTAAAACACCTCTGAAGGTGCCCAGCATTGTCTTACCTTGCTAGAGGTAGGCTCAGGGACATGGAGGGCACCAGGTTCAGAGAAACTTTGCAGCTGCCAAGAGAGAAAGAAAAATACGGGAATTACATTTTCCAGGTAAATTGGGGCATGTTTTGAAACAGAATAATGTAGAAAAGACATGAGATTGTAAATTAATTCTGCAATGTTTAATGCAGAAAATGTTCCCTCTGCTCGGTCACGTTACAGGACACTGAATATTTGATAATTTGGGAGCAGGGAATGGCTGGAAAAATGGGAAAGAGTGGGATAAAGGCAGGTAATAAAGGGTGGGTCTGTAGATAAGGCACTCCAGAGAAAACGTGTGAAATTAGAATTGCTGAACTAGGGGGAAGGAAACACAAGTTACTAAATTGTGCTACTCTGACACTTCCCATTCTCAGAGAGCACATGAATCACGGAGAAGGCTGAATATTTGTCACAGCTGTGATTTCAGCATCAAAAAGAAATAATTTTAGCTCAGATTTTAGGGGAGTTTCCAGAAAATTTGTCAGTTCAGCCAACCGGATCCTAAACTTCTCCATGATCTTCTGCAAGGGGAGCTTTCTTTGGGGTTGGACCCACAAAGGAACTCCTGAAACCACCGTGGTGACCAAACGTGGTCAAGGGCCTCGGTGGCTTCATGGACCACCCTGAGATGTCACAAGCTGCATTTTGATGGCTTTGGGTGCTTTTAAACTGATGTGTGAGCCGAATATTTTTAATTTCAAAGACGAAGAACCGTCAGCAATACAAAAATATCAAAATGCTGAACCACAGCTTTTGGGTTTTGATGATAAAAAATGATGCCCTTAAGTTTTCTGCTCTCCAAAGCAGTGGGGTTTTATTCTTGGCAGTGACAAAACTCCAGTTCCACCCGCAGTCCTGACTCACTAGGAGTGTTTGGGAGGGGAAGTGGCCTAGCTCCATGAGCCTGCACTAAGAGCTATAGCTGGCAGCAAAAAGGAATGGTTTATATTCCAAAAAAAAATAGGATTCTGGAGTAAACAAACTATTTTCAAGTTCAGATTGGATTTTATAGCAGAACAGAGGAGATATGAAACTTGGAAAGTATTTAGAAGCTCAAAGCAAAATATTTTATGTGAAACAAAATGTTGCATTCAATTCTAAGTTAATAGTTTCTGCTGGAAAAAAAGCCAACAATTCTGATTTTATTTTTCAGAGTGAATTCCTCTATATTGTTCTTACAAACCCTGCCAAACACAGGCACACACACAAGTATATCCAAATTTTAACCCCCGTGAGTCCAGGCTGACTTCCCACACTTATTTGAGCCGTGAGCTGATGCAGACACTTCTATTGTCCCAGATTTCTGCTACCACCCAAAGTCAAAAAATGGCTTTAAATCACTCTAAAATGTTAAGAAGGAGATTTTGATGGGGGTTAAATCAATCCAAGGTGAGTTGCAGTGGAAAGGAGGTGTCCTGCTGGCTCCCTCCTTTGCTGTGCTGCCCACACTCCACTTCTCCTCTCCTACCTTTGGCATCTGCCTCACTCGGTGGTGAATCAGTGCAGCAAATGAGGCAGCAAGGAACCAACTCTCCAGAAAAAAGCGACTTGTTTGCTGCCAGTTGAGCTCCCTGAATCAGCTCCTCACCGGGCAAACGAGCTCTGGGATCACACGGTTTGGGCAGCAGGAGGAAAAAGATGATTCCAGGGTATCTCTGTAATGTTTTTACATCAGCTGAGTTTGGAGTTGTCTTATCTCTAACCTAGGGCCTTACAGCACCCCTCTGTTTCAGATCTCTTGTCAGGTACAAATAATCCGGTTTTATGCGCACTGAGAGAAAGGAAAAAATCCCCAAACCTACCCCAAATGTGAAAATTTCTCAAAAGCAATACAAGGCAATTCATGCAGTTGTTTCTGAAATACAAAGGAGGCTGAAACTATTCTCAAATGTATTTTTTGCAACAGCTCATAGGGTTTTTTTCTCTGTGAACCTTTGGTATTGGAGCTCCCCTTCTCAGGCCCTGTACACTCAGTGTTTCACGGATGAAGCCTCGGATATTTGCTGCAGGCGCGTGCTCCAGCCCCACTGGAGGCTCAGCTGGCAGTGCAAGACATCCCCAGCTCTCATTCCCAGAGCAAACTGCTCAGGGAACAGGATTAAAACTCCTAATATCCCCTAGGATGGCTCTCAGGCATATCCTTGGGGATTGATCCGTCAGCTGCTTCACAGCTTATGTTTAGCAAATACATTTTTTTCCTGTGGAAATCCTGCCTAACAGGTTAAAAGGGGATTTTCCTTTTTTTTCACTCTGTAACCCACAGCAAAAACTGAAGTGTGATGGCAGAAATAGCTGAAGCTGACCTGAGACCCTCCCCTCCCCATCCTCCTTTTCATCTCCGGCTGCATCCCCAGCACCTTCCCTGCGGCACGGGGAACTCGGGATCAGACCAAGAGCTCCGCTTTGGAAAGCTCAACCTGAGGGACGGAGAGAAAATCCCTGCTCAGCCTCATCCCTGAGCTGATCCAGTGGATCCCCGACCCCATCCCAGGCGAGGTGTGGGAGCGTGGGAGAAGGTGGGAGGACAGGTCTGGCCCCTTCCACACTTTCTGGAGCTGCAGGGAAGAGCTGGTCCGAGACAAGAACATTCACAGGAAACCTTCCGCCTAAAATAGGCGTTGTTCTTCTACACCTCCCACTGAACAGTGGGTACAAGCCAGGAATACAGACTTTGGAAGCGGATTCCGAAGAGCTCTGAGGAATGTATCAAAAAGTCCATATGGTTTTGCCAAATCAAGTGTGCAGAACTGGGTAAATTTAGCCAAGCGCTGAGGAGCTAAAATTTGTCTTGTTTGACCCAAGTGGAAGGAACAGAGTCATGAGGCTCTTAGACACAAATCCATCTGACTGAATCAGCTCAGGGAGGGCAAAAATTGATGAGTAACACATTATTTCATGTGTGGAAACAAAGGGACACCTTGGCTCCCAGAGGAGCGACGAGGAACAGGAAAGCGCTCCCCAGACAGGTCTAAATAATGCAACTTTCTCCAACATATTTAGGTGGTGAAATTCCGAGTGACAAGCGCTTGGCGCTCCGACAGCTGGGCCCACGGCTCCAAGTTTTCCTCCTGTAGTTCCAAAGAGTGAAAGCTTTGTTTGAAATGAAGGTGGAAATTCTTACAATGAGACAGGAGGTGAAAGCTCTGAGGAAAGCGACACGTTGTTCATTGTAAAAATCGCCGGTGTTCTGAAGAGCGAGGTGCCAAGTAAATAAGGAAAGGCTTCCCAAGCCTCCCAACACCATCCTGTTCCCATCTGCACTGGGATAGCTCAGCCTGGCACTGTTCATGCCATGCCCCTGGAGCACCCTTCAAATTTCCCTGTCACATCCAAAGAGCATCTCTCTGGAGCCTTTGGAAGCTATGCTCAAGGTCAGGCTCAATTCCACAAAGTTCCAGTGGCCAAACTTTTCCATGCACAGACTCACAGGAGTAAATCTTGACTAAGAGCTTTTTCCTCACCTCGAATGCTGGGCTCGGTTTTAGGCCTCTTACGACAAGAAGGACACTGAGGGGCTGGAGCCCCAGGGGATGCTGAGGGAGCTGGGAAAGGGGCTCAGCCTGGAGAAAAGGAGGATCCAGAAGGAAAAAGCTCTGCAGCAGAGCCCTCCCCAAACTTTCTTTTCACCTCACATTTTCTCCCACTTCTTGATTTTCCCCTCATGGCAAGGGAGACATGGAGGGGCTGGAGCATGTCCAGGGAAGGGAACAGAGCTGGGAAGGGGCTGGAAAATTCCTGAGGGAGCTGGGAAAGGGGCCCAGCCTGGAGAAAAGGAGCTCAGGGGGGACCTTGTGGCTCTGCACAACTCCCTGACAGGAGGGGGCAGCCGGGGGGGTCGGGCTCTGCTCCCAGGGAACAGGGACAGGAGGAGAGGGAACGGCCTCAGGCTGGGCCAGGGGAGGGGCAGGTTGGACATCAGCAGGAATTTCCCCATGCAAAAGGGTGCTCAGGCCTTGGCAGGGGCTGTCTAGGGAGGTTTGGAGTCCCCATCCCTGGAGGGATTTAAAGCCCTGTGGATGTGGCACTTGGGGACACAGGGCAGTGGTGGCCTTGGCAGTGCTGGGAATGGTTGGACTCAACGATCTTTGAGGTCTTTTCCAACCTTTATGATTCCCTGGTTCTGTAATTTCTGAACACCTCCTCCCTCCCTCCTCATCTGCCCTCTGTGATCAGAGGCTTTGGCAATAGTTCCCTGAATTCCCCCAGAGAAAGAGGAGGATTAGGATCCTACCAAAACCCCCATTTCTGGCATGTCAAGAGTGGACAATAATCCAACACCACACACAACGAAGTCCCCCAAACTGACACAGCAAGAAAAAGTGCAACTAGAAAGAGAAGGGCACTTCAAGCACCAATAATAATTTCAATATATGGTAATTATTTATAAAGCTGAATACAAAACAGTGAAGGGCAATGTTTGTGTGACGGGAAATACAGGTGTGAATACTTCTGCAGGAAAGAAACACACGAAAGTCCTTTGGTGATTAACTTGTGGAATTATCTAGAAAAAAATTTAAAGATTTAAAGTTCGTTTTTAGTCACACTAAGCCAGCCCTTTCAATATACACAGAAATGTAGGAGCCTGTTGGATGGAACACCCGGAATGTTGGTCTGAGAACAGTGAAATCCCAGATCCAGGAGCTGCAGGTGAACCCTGACACTGAACAAAAAGGTAGATTTCTCATCCAAACCTGCACTTTTACAAATCCTCATATATTTAAAAACATGATTATGCTGTTCAAAAATATCCACCCATGGTTCTACAACTCTCACCATTCTCTCTTCTCCCTTGAACCTTTAATTAAGTCTCCAGTCTGCTTCCAAGCAGCAGCAGCAGCCTAATGGCTTCAGAATATTTCCTTACAAACTTCAAAACACCCAGGCTCGCTGTGAGTTGCAGGCTTTGAACACAAGCTGCTTAAATAATCCCTTTTATTTTTATTTATTCTTGAAAATATCAGATTCTAATCCTCTCTAACCAATGCAATAAAAAAAAAAGGCATAGCTTTTTGGAATATTTTCCCTTTTTTGCCAGTTTTATGATGAATCCACGTGAAACTATGCAGGATTTCTCACATGAAAAGTGTTCACAGCTGCAAAAAAAAATAAAGTATGAAAATGGTTTTCATCAGCAGATCTTAAAGAACTTTTACAAAGCAGTGTTTCTGACAGATGGAGAACCTGAGACTCAGGCAGAAACTTCCCTAAGTCACCCAACAAGGTATCGCAAGTTGGGTTTCTGCTGTGGGAGCACTTTGCTCTCGTGGCTCTTTAGGACTACCCAGAATAAAACTGTGTGAGACCTTCAGGAACAGTTTTATGGCATCAGACTGGGAGTTTTCTTTGACAGGAGTGAAACACACCCTCAAAAACGGCACCTTGGGAAGCTGAGGGGAGAAGAGAGGCCAAGTCCAGAACCTGGGGTAGTGTGAAAATAAGTCTACCACTATGAGTTTTAAATTGTGTGTTTTCCACAATAAAACATTGAATTCCACACTGGTTTGGGGTGGAAGGACATTAAAGCTCATCCCATTCCACCCCTGCCATGGCAGGGACACCTTCCACTATCCCAGGCTGCTCCAAGCCCCGTCCAACCTGGCCTTCGGAACTTCCAGGGATGTGGTGGCCATGGACAGACACCATGCAAAATCAGAATTTCTACAGCTGTAGGAATTGTTCTGTATTTTGCTGCTAAACAAAGATGCAGCAGAAGAAGTGAGCTTGGTCTTTCACATCCCCACAAGTGAACATTGCCTTCCAGTTTCAAGGTAAACTGGGTTTTGAGCAGCTGAAGGCGAATACATAAATCTGTATTTTTATTTACTGTTGCAGAACATTTATAGCAGTTTTCTAAAAACCTCCACTTATCCTGCCTGTAGTGCCGTGCTCCCCTCAGATTCCCCTGATGGATTAATAGAGCAGAGCCTGCTGTGAATGCAAGACACATTTCCTCACAGATTTGTTTGAAATATAAACTCAGGGCTTAGTTTGCTAAACATTTGTTTTCTTCCCATTTCGATATTTGGAAAGAAAATAGATAGCTCATAATTAGTCAAACATTCACTGGAGAATGAAATAACCACCAGTCCCTTTAATCTGTTGTTCAGAATTCTGCAGGATCTGGAGCTCTATAAATAAATCCCTGCTTGCTCTTTTATATTTGTACCAGTGGCAAGAAATTCTTGACTCTAACTCACTCACAAAGACTTCAGTACTGTTTTCTGAGGTGTGAACCAACAAGGAAAGTTATTATTTTTTATGACTTGCCTGTTTAAACAAAAGGAGGCAAAGTCTAAGACGTTCAGGTTTGTGACATCAAAGGAAACGCTGTTCCTTGGCAGATATTTAATGAGGGATCCCAAACCCCGTGTGGAAAACACAGAGCCCACAGTGCTGGGAATGCTGGCCAGCATTTCTTGGTGGTCTGAGGTCACGGGTTTATATTTCAAAGGCTGGCAGTGAGGAGCTTTCCAGCTGCACGTGTCTCCTGGCCTGAAAGGGATCTTTAAAAGCTCTGCAAGTGGCAACTCCAACGTCCTTCCCACCTCTGCTTACGGGAGAAGCAGGAACATTTGCAGCGGGATTTCAGATGGGAATAACCCAACACTTCCAGGCTGAGCATACACAGCACTCAGCTGCACGGTGCTTTTTATATATCTTAGTGGGATTTGTCCAGCTGGAAGTGTGCAGGAATTACATGGCAGCTCCCAGCAGTCGCTGATTTGCAGCAGTGAAAATGAAAGGTTTGAAATAATTGTCCACTTTCCTCTGACACAAAACAATTCCCACTATTCAGATGTTTTCAAAGTCCCAGTGACTTCAAAATTGCTCTTCCAGCAATGGGAAAATATTTTAATAAAATTTAGGGAACAATCGTGAATTCAACGGAATAATCTTCTACTCAAGATCTACTTGAACACCTGAGATGGAGAATAAATATTGAACCAACAGATCTGGGAACTGACTGGCTGGTACTTCACGTTTTGGAGGATGGGGGAACTTGACATTATTCACCTTTAAGTTCTGTCCTCGATTCAAACTCACTGAAGCAAAATTCTTAAAGTCTAATGCAGTAGATTATTTTTCAGCCCCTATCAAGTCTGTAATTTCTGGGTCCCAGGCCAGGGTAATGCTGTGGTGAAGGAAATGAGATTTCTGTGTTACACAAACGCTGCAGGGCAGGAGAGAGGGGTGGGAGCTTAGGCTGACCTAACTCAGTTATCACAGATTCACGGAATGGTTTGGGTTGGAAGCAACCTCCAAGACCATCCCATTCCAGCTCCTGCCACAGGCAGGGACACCTTCCACCATCCCAGGCTGCTCCAAGCCCCAACATCCAACCCAGCCTGGGACACTGCCAGGGATCCAGGGGCAGCCACAGCTGCTCTGGGCACCCTGTGCCAGGGCCTTCCACCTTCACAGGGAAGGATTTCCTTCTAAAACCTAATTAAAATCTCTTTTATTAGTTTAAAATCATTCCTCCTTGTCCTATCACTACCTGGCCATGTAAAAGTCACTCTCCTCTGTTTTCTAAGTCCCTTTTCATGCACATCCCCTGTACCTGTTGCCCAAACCAAGTCACTAATTGAAAGATGATTTCTGCTCTGTAATAAACAGCACACATTAATCCCATTCATTATTTGGCATAGAGAATGCAGGCCAATTTGTATTATTTATGTGAAATTAGAACACTGGGGGTGTAAAGAGTCTTCAGAGTTGAAATTTGGCTGTTGCCTCACTGAGTAATTTGGTGTTTGCATTAATGACTCGCTAACATTTCAATCAAGCAGAAGAGGTGATTACACGAGGTCTCTGCCAACGAGGTTTAGTAGCTCCAAAAACTGAGGGCGGACAAAAGCCCAGG
The DNA here is from genome assembly GCA_013397915.1 of Daphoenositta chrysoptera. Classification (NCBI taxonomy): domain Eukaryota; kingdom Metazoa; phylum Chordata; class Aves; order Passeriformes; genus Daphoenositta; species Daphoenositta chrysoptera. The sequence continues at coordinate 1,058,470 of VZRO01002406.1, forward strand.
AAAAGAAGTAACCAAAGTGTGTTTTCCTAGAGGCAAAGAATTCCAGAAGCCAGGAGCACGGAGGGGCTCACACTAAACCCAGCAGAGGGATGGCACTGAGCCTCTCCTGCCCAAGGTCTGCAACACCAGGCAGGAGCTGGGACTGAACCAACAAATAACCACAGGCAGTGACGGAACCAGATCCGTAAGGGATGACTTTTGGGGTTTGAGAGGTTTGGAAATGTAGGGGAAATGCAGAGGGTTTTTTTCCTCACATCTCCATCATGACAAACTTCCATAAACGTGTTCATTTGTTCAGGATTGTCGAAAAAGTCTGATTTTCTTTCATGTTGGTGGGATCAGGCAAAAGTCAAGGCAATCCTGCCCTTCAAAAATAGCTATTTTAGGAACATGAGGGCACTCTCATCATCTCTTCAAGGTACAGAACTTTTGGGCTGCAGGGCTGGTCTGAGGGTCCTGTAGGAGGAATGTCCTGCAGTGATGTTCATCAGCCAGCTGATAAGCTTCCTACAAACACCACTCCCACAGGACAAAGACCTTCTGAATCCCAAGCAATTCTGGAATGTCACCCAGGAGAAAGTATCACACAGCACAGGTTTCAGAGCAATCGTTTCAAACCTTGGGTTCTGTGAAAGACTGGAGAAATTGGGAAGACCTTTCTCTTGCACTTTGATGCCCGTGATGAGGAGCTGAAGCCGTGAGGACAACACGTGGGAACAAAAGCCACGGTGTGGACAGCAGAGAGCAGGAGTAAACACCCATACCCAACCCTGCAGGGTCAGGAGCTCCACTTGTACCCAAAATATGTTTCCAGGGCACCCCGAGAGCTGATTCCATCTCCAATCAGTTTAAAACAGAGAGATAAACTGGGAAACATGGACACTGTGATACCTCCACTCCTTTTTCGCATCGTCATCCTCAAACACCCTGAGCCAGGTCTCTCCGTGGCTTAGGACAGACTTCTAAAGCCTGTGACAGGACTAAAACATCCTGAAATGATTACTTCCCTGAGCTGAACCAACATTTATCAACCTAAAAGATGTTTCTCTGAAAAAGCACTGGGTCTACCTTGTCATGAAGCTTTGGGCAGACTGGGATACACTGGGAATATCCAATGTAGCAGCATGAGGATACTTCACAGTTGGATTTGGGATGGATTTGGGGTGTTCATCTGCAATCCCAGGCAAGGAGGTGACAGCAAACCCCCCAAAAAAGCACAGGGTGAGGGTTCAAGCCCACCTCCAGCTTTAGGCCACGTTCTGGTCCACAGAGTGAAACTCCCAGGGGAAAAGCTGCAGCCGTCGGTACACAAATTCCTACAGCCCTTCCACTCGGCTTTCAGTAGAAAACTGAAGTGGGAGTAGCAGTAGTTTCACACATACAAAAGGAGCCCTATTTTTAAAAAAAGAAAAAGGGGAAAAAAAAAAAGAAAAGGCTAAAGAAGCAGGAAGCAGAGGAGTAAATGACAGTGGTAGGGAGAAGAGATGTCTCCTTCCATTTAGACAAGCAGACATACTCTTGCAATTTAATGGATTAGAAGGACTCAGAGATATTTACTGTCTAGCCACGTAAGTACATTCCAGCTCTTGATTTGCTTTTAGCATCGAAACCAGTCATATATTACATCAGTGGGATTCTTGTTTGTTGAAATAAGTGAATAATTTGGGGAGTATATTCAATTCACTCTTTTTACATTCCCTTGTTTCATCTGGGTTCAATTTCCACGAGATGCTGTTTGGGAAACTGCAGCTGGGAGCATGTGGCCAGCGAGACAGGTTGGTCAAGAGCTGACATCTCCACTCATTTGCTGGGCTGCACGTTAAATTAATAATGTTAATGTTAAATTAATAAAATGCAGGCTGAGTCGTAACGAGCTTGACGTGCATCGCTTTGGGGGGTTCAGTGTGCAGAGTTCAGGGACACAGCTCAGCTGAGCCAATTTCATGGCTCATCTTTGCCAAAAGGTGCTCCTTCATCCCCTTATCCTCCTCAGCCCCATGTCCCCATCCCCTTCCTTTCAAGATGAGCCAGCTGGGGGGACTAAAATGGCACAAAACACCTTTTTTGTTGTTTTGGCAGTGTGGATTTTCTGCTGGTTTAGGGCTCTCAACTGATTCCCAGAAAGGTCAAGAAGACAGCACAGAAAATAAAGCCCAAGCCAGGAAAAGAGGAATGAACAGATTGTTGTATCATCAACCCCACCATCAAGAGTACCTGGCAACGGCTTCACACTTGTTCTTCTCGTGGAAAAAAAAAGTGACAGTTCTGAAATAGGTAGAGCCTTGTTTCTATTGCTAAAGCCTGCAACTTCTGAAGTGACAACCTTCTGATGCTCCGCGGAACAACCACCACGGCAACTTCCCCTAAAAAAATCTTAACCCGTCGTTCTTTTTTGCTATTGCAGGGCTGAAAATTCAGCCAGTCAGAGATAGCCAGTAAAAACAGAAACATCAGCCATCTAAATTCCCATAATATTGACTTGAAACAAAATACACCAGTGTTTACTCTATTGCTTTGGCGTGGGTTGGTTTGTTTGCAGTCAAACCGTAATTTATACTGGCTCCTCACATATTGATATGTTGAGGAAATAAACAGTAAATACTATTTCCAATCCATCTGTTTAACTTGTTAGAAAAACAACAGTCAGAGGCTTTTCAGAATTGTAGTTTTTCTGTACAAACCCAAATTGGGAACTGGAGTTTTGTTTCGCTCCGAGTGCTCTGTGTGGGTTTGGATGAAGTGTGGCTCCAGTCTGAATTCCCAGCTCTTGCTCCAGGTCCTGGCAGAGGTTTGGGGAGTTGCAGGGATTGTCTGGAGGGAACCCACCACATCTGTGAGCCTGGCTGGAGCCATCCCACTCTTCCCTGCTTCTATTTGTCTCGCACATTGCTGGGACTTTTAGGGAAAACCTCACCCACCAACTGAGAGCTTTCCATGAACTCAGCTCCTTCCTGATTCTCCCGCTGTCTCTGGAGTGGAGACTCAGCTGGGACATAAAAAACGGGTTTCCTTGTAATTTCAGTTCCTCACAGAGAAATGAAGCTATTTATGTAACATTTGTTCTTGAAACTCATCAAGCACTGAGCAGCTTTTGTGGGCAGCTCTGTCTTAGGGGCAGCAATGCTCCGAGGGTTTCACCTGGACAGGGATACACAGGGATACTGCTGGACAACAAGGTCTGGGGAATTCATTCCACTCCAGCCCTGCTCTGTTAAAGCAGCCAGGATGGACAGGGCTGGGAGGAAGCTGGGCTTGTGGAAAGTGTCAGGTTGGAAGTAGAGGGCTTTAAGGCCCCCTTCCCACCCAAACCATGCTGGGATTCCAGGTTTCTGTGAAAACTGAAGCAAAGCAGCCCCACAGTGTCTTACCTTGGCATTTAAATGTTAAATGTTTTAGCAAATTGTCCAGCAGGGCACAGACATCAAAGAGGGGCATGGGACTTTTCTGGCCTGTTGAACTAATCCCTCCTTTAATTCAAAAAACTTTATTTGAAAAGATAAAGAGAAGGAAAAAAAATTTAAAGAAAGGAGAAGGAGAAGAAGGAGA
>VZRO01002408.1:0-24608 GCA_013397915.1 Daphoenositta chrysoptera
TGCAGTGGCCCCTATCAAAAATCTGACCCAATTCGAACCCCTAGCTGAGCCAGTAGGTCACGCCCCCACAAAACCGAAGGTGTATGGAACACGAAAGGTTTAATCGTGGGAGCATGATCATCTGGGCCAAGGACCTGGATCAAATCTTGGCTTTGGTAGCTAGCACTCCTCCCTGCAATGCCTGCAAGGGCTTGGGGAGTTGCCAGCAAAGGCCAGGTTTGTGGCCACTGTGAGTGAGAAATGACGGTGACATCTGCACCAGTGTCAATCAGACCTGTCAGAGTGATGCACTGGCCACGCCATATCAGCTGGCATTGGCAAGTTGGCCTGGTTGAGGCTATCTACTAAGCCCAACAAACCTGAGGCAGGCTCGGGAAAGCAGAACCAGTATCGTCATGCACAGTATTTGCTACAGGCAGGTGAGACTCAACAAAAAAGAGCAGCCGTGCTACTCGGGAGCCCTGCGGGATCGTGCATGGGGGTATAGGCGTCCATGCCATGATTTGTGTTTCTCCGGTATAATCTGCATCAATAACTCCAGGAAGCACAAACAGACCAGCCCAGGAGGCAGAAGCACAACCTAACAGCACTGCACTTCTCCCTTCCCCAAGTGGCCCATAAACCCCGGTAGAAAGGGGGCGAACCATGCTGTCCACTAGAGTCACTGTGCAGGTGGTTGCCAAGTCAACTCCTGCACTGCTAGAGACAGTGCTGCGCAGGCGCGACGCGGCCCTGCCAGGGGCGCTGTACGCATGTGTGACACAGCACCACGGCCGCCAGAGCCAGGGACTGCCACGGCACCCCCCACGCTGCCGGAGGGACCGGCGCCGAACAGGGAAAACCACCGCAGCGGGCGAGGGTACTTTCGTCCTGGCGCGCCTCCACTTCACGCTCTGTGAGGCTTTTCCCTGCAGGGAATTCCGGCTTCTACTGTATTGTGAACAGCATTGACTTGGAAAATGCCGACCCTTGTGGCACCGAGGGCACAACTTAGGAAGAGCTGGCGGCGCCGCCCTCCCAGGACATTCTTTTCTAATGTGGCCAGCACCCCCGCATTTGTAGCAAAAGGAGGGGGGGGCACAGTGCCGCGAACGCAGCAGCCATCACCTCATACTTTTGTTCTACCGTACCTATCTGATTACAAGCTTGCATCATTTTCACAAGAGTAGGATTTTCTATGGGGCGCAGCACTCGTTGGTAATCTGCGTTCACGTTTTCGATCACCAGTTTTAACAATAGGATGTCCCGGGTTTCCTGCTGTGCGACCTGCTTCTCTAAGGCATCTTTTAGATGGTCTATAAACTGCATATAGGGCTCTTTCGCGCCCTGCCTGATGTCAGTGAACGATTTCTGAGGACAGCCCACGTCCGGGACATTAATAAAAGCACGGTATGCGTCCCCTCTAATCTCCTCTAACACTATCCGGGGGAGAGTCCGTGCTTGGACTGACGGTCGGGCGTGGTTCCCTTCCCCCGCCATCTGTTCAAAAGTAAGCGCAGCTTTCTGTTGATCCCCGCTAGCCTGATATACCAGGAAATGGGCACTTAACAGCCGTTTCCAATCAGCCTCCCATAAGGTATACTGTGAAGGTGTCAGTATTAAAGTGGCTAAGGCTTTAAGATCGTAAGGGACAAGCATGTAAGAGTTCATAACCGTCCCAAGCATGCTTTTTGTAAAAGGCGAATCAATACCAGAGTCTATAACACCCCGGCGCAGTTCTTTTATCATAGCGAATGGCAGTCCTTCCAACTGGGGCTGCTGGTTAGGCTGATACAAAACCAGAGCGGCAATCCGCTCAGCCATTGCATATTCACCTGCCTCCAAAGCCTGGGTACGCACACGAGCCCAATCAACACCCAGGGGGGTCACGGAAGCAAAGCCAAGCCCCCTTTCCGAACTTTCAAGGCTAGGTGAACGATAGGGAACTACAGAAAGCCCCTGTCCTGTACCTTGAGTTTCGGGACCATGCGAACGCAGATCACCCCCCACTGTGGTCTGAGGGACCATGGCGTGAGTCGAAACAGCGGTGCCGGGTGGGGGAATGTCCGGCATTCCTGCGGTTTCAAGCTCCCCCCACACCATCCCCGGGGGATGGGAGATGGGAGCCACATTGTCCGGTGCCAGAATTCCCCCGGGACCCGCAACCTCGGGACCCCCCCGCATTGTCCAGGAGCAAATCACCAGCAGGGGAGAAGCCGGGACCTCTGGCAACTGCGCCGCTATGGGATGTCCCGCCGCTGCCGCGCCGTCCACTGGCGCTGGCGTGGCATCTGGCCCCCGCCACCCCACCCACGGAAAATCTGAAACTGCCGAGGGGGGTGAGGCAGCGCCTGCCGCTAGGGAATTGCAGGTTGTGAAATCTCCCATGTCCTTGTCCTCCTGCAAAGCCTCCAGAATCGCTCACCAGGGAGGGAGTAGCTCAGCCGCTGCGGGGTCACCCCCGGTGGCCNGCGCCGTCCACTGGCGCTGGCGTGGCATCTGGCCCCCGCCACCCCACCCACGGAAAATCTGAAACTGCCGAGGGGGGTGAGGCAGCGTCTGCCGCTAGGGAATTGCAGGTTGTGAAATCTCCCATGTCCTTGTCCTCCTGCAAAGCCTCCAGAATCGCTCACCAGGGAGGGAGTAGCTCAGCCGCTGCGGGGTCACCCCCGGTGGCCAAATCCCATAAGTCCGACCCCACAACATCCCAAAAGTCGAGAAGGAAGGCATCTCTGGGGGTCGCTCCATGATATTGAGCGGCAGTCCAGTATAAAAGCTGCTCAAGGGACTGTGGTGTATAACACTTCCCACAGGAGTCCAGCAGCCAAGTAAAGAGTCAAGTACATGCTGCTGCTCGCGGTCAAGGGAAGCTTGATTGCCCATATGAACTCAGTCCCCCTCTGGGACTGATAGCGTTGCTACTCACATCTCACCTGCAAATTCCGCAGGGATTGAACGCCGGACGGCTATTCCACGTATCCTCCCACGTGGATTATCGTCCGTGAGGCTATCGCTGCTGGAGGCTATATATTTAAGCCAGTTATCACCCCGATTTAAAATATATACAAACACGGGGCACCATTTGCAGCATTCACGCTGGGCAAGGACTTCGCATGCAAGATGGAGAAGTGCAAAGACGTTTATTGCGCAGCTCGGTTTACCTAAATACTACTGTTCAAACAGGATATAACCTCATATAAACAGGAAGATCATATCCCAGGATTTCACCCATTCACCTGGAGTATTCCCTAGATATTACCTATTATGGTAAGGTGTAAATAATACCATATAAGGTCACTAACCACAGTCTTCCCGGGCCATTGGTCAAGAAGGTCACTAACCCATAGTCCTCTTTTCTAGCTAATCTCAGGTGACCTGGAAGTGTTTCCATGATTACCACTGGGCCTAGGGAAGATGCTTTTGTAGGCCTTCAGGCCTGCTCTTCTATAACATCCATGGTATAACCCAACAGCTTCCCACCTCTCCCCACTTAGTTTTTGCTGGTTTTGGCTACTCCCATCTCTATTCCTCCCCAAAACCAGTTCCCACCTACCACTCCCATGAAAAAAATGCAAACCATAGAAAGTTTAATAGGGCCTCTACCAGAGTTTTCCTGCAAGTTACCTGCTTGGAGGTCCCTCTGCCACTACTGCAGTCTTTGGCTTCACTACATTTCAGCTGTAAATATACTACTTACAGCTGGAACAATATCTGCAAAACCACTTCCAGCCAGGTGTCAGTAAAATGGCTTTGATTCAAACTTTGGAAACAGTATATGACTGATTACAAGGATATCCAGCTCCTAGATCTTTAATTAAGTGGCTGCTAAAACAGAATTATTGCAAACCTCTCCAGATGCTTATGTTGTTTCCCAGTGTTAAAATAGCTGGTGCTTTAAAGGGTACCTTTAGGGTACAGCATTATAAATCTCCTCTTACAATCGATGTTACAAGGAGATCCAACTTTGCAAAACTGCATCAGTACCATGAAACTTGTTTGCTTAGCACCCTTCCATCTTACCAACACACTATGTCCCCAAGCATGGAGAGAGGGACCAGTTTGCCACCACGGCATATGGCAGAGCACATCATGTCCTCCTAAGTAAATGCCATAGCAAAGCCATTCCCACTCCTGAGAAGCCAGAGCAACATGGACATGCTGCTGCATGAATTCTGCCGATGGATTCTCACGTTTCATGTCCCAGGAAGTTCCTCCCTCTCTATAGCTGCCACCTCCATGGCTCAAGGACAGCTCAAGACCTTTTGGCTGCTGAGCTGAAAAAACTCTGCCATCATGGGGGTACTCAAAAAGCATTGCCCAAGTCAGACTACCTCCCCAAAAACTCTTCTTTTAAATCAAGAAAGTAATTTGTTTAAACAAAATCCATACAGATTTGGAACAGCAACTTCATGTTTCCTTCTAGAATGAAGTTAACATTTTTAATAGGGAAAGTATTAAGTAATCAGAGAAACAAAATAGAAATGAGAAGGCTTAACACCAACTCCTGGTCACTACACCTTCTCCAGGACTCTTGTTCCTGCTCCTGGCCTCTGCTGCACACAGTGCATTTCTGGGACCATGATCTGCTCTGTTACTGCCTTGGAGTGCTTGAGGAGCAACTTGTCTCCCTGCGTACAGCTCCTCCCCCTGCTCCAAGCTCCTTTCAAGCTCTCCCTGCTGAAAGTGCATGGGGACTTCACTGCAGTGGGGGTCCAGCTGGCTCTGTCTCTGGCAATTTTAAGGCAAGCCATATTCAGAAGCAGGGGGATGCTTGAGACAGATGGAGGAAGGTGGACCAACACAGCAGATACTGTTCTGACAGTCTGACTTTATGAAGGCTGCTGTTGTGCTGTACCATTTAATCGAAATAATTGTGTGCTCTGTGTGTGCTCCTTGGAAAGCTTCAGTATTGCACTTGCTGCCTACTCTACTACCTCCTTCTTTGTTATTTTATTTGTCAGAAGCCAAGCAGTCATACTGTGAAGCTGAAGGTGCTCCCAGCACTTTTCTTCCAATATTTGTGTTCCTAGAAGTCCAGTCTCTCTCCTGTAAGATGGCTAATTGATTTGACCCCAATAACTTGATTTAATATATAGTCCCACTTCACCCTGGCACAGGCCCTTCTGCCATGTGTCTGCCCTTTGTACTTCCACATTACTGCCTCAATAACCCCCTTCCTCCTACCTACTGTGCTATGTTGTAGCATGCTTGTTCCTTAGACTCCCAGGATTTGGGCAGAAGGACATGAACAATCCCATTGCTTTAATTTTCCTTGTAGTCTGACGGCAACATTTCCCAAGAGTTTGTCCAGAAAGTCCCTGCTACCTCTGGCCAGTCAGCCCTGCTCTCATGTTGCACTTAATATGTGGCTGTCAGCCTCCCTGTGTCACCAAAAGCACTGCCAACCAATCTCCTGATCTCCATGAGTTTATCCAGGTAAGATAAGGAACACAGTTGGTTTCAAGGTCTTTAGTCCACATTTCTACTTTCTTATGTATCACCTTCCCAAGTGATAGGAGAGCTTCCAAGTTTTCAGTGAAATCCCTGTTGTAAATGTAAATCCATGAGCATAAAGCAAGGCTGTGTGGGTGTTAGTACCTCGCCAGCGTGAACTGGACACGAGCCAGTATCCTGGGCAGGAACAGGGGGGCCCCTTCTCCCCAACAGCTTCATCCTGTCAGACAGGGATGTCCCACACCAGGCTCACCACATGGGCAGGGTGCATCAGCAAAATGTGTCAGAGCAGGACCTGTCTCAGACACTGGCTATCCAAATTGCCTTTCTTCAAACCAGATGCACTCCTTGTGCTCCCTTGAATTGCTGGGAGGCTGACTTTGATGGACAGGAGCACCCCAAAATTCCCACTCCCACCTCAAAAGCAGAGTCGAAAGTCCTCTCTATCTTTCTTTGGTAAAATGAGGCAGGCTGGGCTTTTGATCATCAAAGTTTTCCTGTTTGGAAGGAGGAGGAGCCATCAAGTCATGGGTTCATTGATTCCCTGCCCAGCAGGAATGTTTGCTTGGGCACAGCCAAGCCACACCTCTGATGACTAACAGGCAGTGCTCTCTGTCTTTGATATACTATCAGCTGGGTTTATCAGAGTATCAACACAAGCTCCCCACTCCAGGCCTCGCCCCTTCTGGCCAGGTCTCCCTGCAGAGCAGGCGGGGGCTGCATGAGAGCTGAGCTCACCTCTTATTCCAAGGAATCTTAACAGCAGGTTTTAAGCTACTTATTTACTTTTTTTGGTCTGTGCAGGAAGTCTGAGCTAAAAAAAAAAAAAAAAAAGAGACAGAAGTATAATTGCTCTGGCATGCCTGCATGAGGCGTGCACTCTTTCTTGTCGAAGCCAGGAAGAGGATCTGATCCCTGAAGATCATTGCCACGAACATGCGTAAGTGAAACCTGCAGCCATGCTGAAACAGATATTATCAGACATGTACATCGATCCGGAGCTGCTGGCAGAACTCAGCGAGGAGCAGAAGCAGATCCTCTTCTTCAAGATGAGGCAGGAACAGATCAGACGGTGGGAGGAAAGTGAAGCTGCTGCAGAAAAGATTTCAGCAAAGAAGCCAATGCCAAGAAAAGGTAAGTCTCTGCCTCCTGGCTGCTTCACCTTCTGGCACATATGTGGCCTAGTCAACCGCTTCCTAGAAATAAGAAGTAATGTATCCTTACAGCAATTTCTTCTCCAAGGGACATGGCATAGGCTTATTTCCAAAACATAACCAAATCCACCTGCAATGGGGTAGTTTTGGCCAGGCACACAATGGTTTTTACTACCTGACCCAGACATTCTGCCCTTGACCAGATTGCTCAACTCCCGTAGCTGGGAAGACAGGGCTCGTTTGCCCCCAGGGGATGCATTAAGTTTGGGGTTTTTTTAATCTCATTAAGTTTCCCACTAAATGGTGCCTCTGAATCTGTCTTTAACATAACATTGGATTTGAATATCTGTCCTGAGGCATCAGATCTGATAGGGAGTTCCCACTGAGACTTCAGACCCGAAGTTCCCTTGCCAGGATTACACAGCATGCCAGCTGCTAGGAAGATAGCCCTCTTCTCCCAGGTCTCCCCCATGTGCTCTATTTGCAGGTTGCTCACCCTTACACCGTTTGGGGAGGACAGTGGTCAGGAATTAGAGCAAGAAAAGAAACAGTGGTGAGTCTTCTCCTTTGCTCCCAGACTCAGAAATGCCTCCTTCACTGACCTGGCTCAAGTAGTATGAAAAAACTGGGAAGTGTGGGCTGCAACTGTTGGCAGTTGAGCTTTCCTCATGTACAGTTGCTTTTGGCGGGGCTCTGTTGCCAACAGCAGCTGGTAGGGCACCGCAGGTGTGACACAGGCCCTGCAAAGAGCTACCCAGCAAACAGCATTTGCCAAAGAGGTGCTTCTTTTCCAGCCAACAGGAAGTCAGTGACATGGAAACTCGGCGCTGACAATGACGTGTGGGTCTGGGTGATGGGCGAGCATCCTTCAGATAAATCCTATGAAGCCACCTGTGAAGAGATCCAGGCACAAAGAGCAAAGCACTTAGCAAGAGAGAAAGGCCAGGAGGGCAGGTAAGCACCCTTCAGCTGAAGGACTCAGTGGAGATATGGAGGAGAAGGCTTTTCTAGGGACACACAGGCTGGAGTCTTCACTGTAGGGGTTGTGGTTACCACTGTCATGCTGGCCTTGCTGGCAAAAGGCAGAGGCAAAGGCTGGCTTTCTGAGAGGATGCACAATGCAGGCAGAGACCAGCTTCAGCCTGAGACTTGCCCCAGCTCACTGAGCCTCCCATGATATGGTTCCTGTGTAGGACCCTCTGTAGACCACAGGAAATGCTGATGCTGTTACTGCAGCAGGTGATGGGCTCGGATTGCGCTGATTCACTGGCAGGTGCCCAGGTACAGCTGAACGACAGTTACTCACCATGAGTCATTAATTTAATTACCTACTTGATCTGGAAATATAAATGCCTATGCACATATGGCTTCATTGCAGCTCTGCTCTGCTCACATGTAGCCTCCTCACAAGATGCTCGGACAGCAGAAAGTGACTCCCTCCTAAGTCCTCTCTCTCTTGCATTTCAGAGAGACTGACTCTTCTGCAACATGGTCTCTACACCCACAACCAGGACTTCTGGCTGAGACAGATCTTCATGGGAATAAAATAACCACTGCGGAGAAAAAGGAGAAACATGGGAGAAAAATTACTGATATTGATACAACAGGAAAAACCCAGGAACTCACAAAGGTAGTTTTCCATTTTCCCATAACTATAAGAAACACACATTTTGAGGTCTAGGAAGTGCAGCAAATCCTGGCTGTTGTAAATACAAATCTGAAGGGAAAAGCCATCTATCTGTTAAGGCTTTTCTTCTATAGTTAGAGAAGAAGCCATGTTGTTACATCCTTAAGACTCGGGAGGTCCATGTGCTATTCTCAGCTGGGACAGATCTGCTCTGCACCAATTGATAAATGACTCTGAATTCCTTTGCTTCCATTCTCTGTGGATAAAACATGACGTGCAGTACTTTCCCGTCTGCACTGTGGCTGATCTGGATGGTTTTTTGGGGCAAGACCAGGGAGGCTATCCCAGGATCTGTACATGCAAGGCCACAGCCCTCAGACAAATAATTTACTTTTATAAAAGACCAAATGAAGATAATTTTACCGGCATCATCTAACATGCCTTTTTTAGGTGGTTCTTGGGGTTTTTTGTCTTCTAAAACAGAAAACAGCTTATGACCTTGACAGCACAGGACAACTCCAGTTGTCCGTACAGTGTATGATTTCCTGTGGTGTTTCATTACAGAAATATTTCTTTCCAGCAGTAAATGCATTTGTGCTTTTTAATTGGCTACAAAAAGCCATTTGCAGAGATAGGAAAAAAAGAAGAGTTAAATTAACTACCCATGCAACCACAGTTGAACAGAGGGAAGAGAATACCCTGCCAATTTAATGGGAGAAGTCCAATCTCATTCAACAGTTTTCATTCATCCTCGAATGAACTTGTATGTGTGTATTTTCTTTTCTCATACAGCCGCTCTGTACTTTGGTATAAAAAGTACGATAACAGAAGGCTGGGTTTTGGCAAAATGCTCTCCTACTGCTACCAAAATAGTGAAGGGAATTTGTAGTGTCTGTCTCCTTTATCAAAAGCCTCTGAATCACATAGGGTTTTTCTCTGCACTGTCTGATGAATTTGAGCCACTATGTGGGAGATTTTTTTTCAAAGGAACTTATTAGTCAATGCTGACAAAAAATCCCAAAACAAAACAAAAAACCAAACAAGCCACCACCAAAAATCTAACCCCCTTTCAAAGTCTTGCACATGGAAATAGATGGGGACTGTGTATTTTCCTTTCTTTTCTGTCATTATATTATTAGTACATTTTCCCAGGTTTCTGCGGCTTTTTCTGTTAGAAGGAGGGCTCCAGACTGAAGTCTCCTATTGTATTTTCTAGGCTTGGAGAGGGGCTTTTTCCCACCTCCTGCATTAAAATGTTTTCTCTGAGATCTAGTTCTCCATTAACCTGAGACATCCAGGTATCGTGCTGCAGGGAATAGGGCTGATCTAAGAAAAAAATCTGCTTCACACGCATTTGACGTTCCTAGTTTCCTGTTGAGGAGAGGGAAATTGTAAAGCCATGTTCATATTAAATATTAGCCAAGTAGGTGATGGAGCTAAAAGGAAGTGTGTCCTTGGTAAGCAGACTAGTACAGTTAACTCATCACTTGTTGTGCCATGGGAGGCAGTCGGGGTCTGATGGGGAGGTGGGTGGGTGTTTACTCAAAGCAAAACCTAACAGTTCATCTGCCAAGGCAGCTCTCAGCTAGGGACTGCTGGCAGGGCAGCTGGGCTGGTTTGCAGGGGAGGAGAACACGAAATATCCAGCCAGTTGGGTCAGTTTGTCGAGTAGGAGTTTGCAGCAACCCAGCCACGGCTGCAAACATGCACAGGCAGGTAAAGTTGTAGACAGCAGGTTCTGCAAGGGATTGCTTTAGAGGAAGGGAAGAAAAGGACTGCTTCCTAGGAGCACTTGTGAGCATTATTGCTTAGCAAGTCTAGGCATGCTTTTGGCAATCCTGACACCCCTGAGTTCTCCCCCTGAGGCATGTTTGGCCTAAGATGATAGGAAAACCCCCCTCAATGTTTGTCAGAGCAATCTGGCAAAATTTGTTATCAAATGTCATATGACTGCTTTTGCATTAAACACCTCTTGCACCAAAAAAAAGAGTAATTGTCCTAATGCCATATTTATTTCTCACCACTCTTTTGCTTTGCTCAGAGGGGAACCAGAAACATTCACCAGATGCTGGCAGATTGCCATGTGAGGAAGCATAGCTTCCAACAGGTAAGTGGCAACTTACCTATGGTGCTCCTAACACATTGAGTGGGGTCAAGGCTTTATCCTAGAGTCCCAGTCAGCTTCAGAGCCTCATGTGAGCCAGGAGTGTTCTCACCTTTTGGACCAGTTTTATCTGGTATTGCCATGCTCCTCATATATGGTGTGATGATTTGGAGATGATACAAAGCAGACCAGACTGGCAGATTAGGGAGTAGCACAGGGAGATGCTCCTGATGATTTTTGGTGGACTGTTTTCCCTTCCTGCCTCAGTTGTCACCTACAGTAAAGACAGAGGGTCTGTATGTTGTTGAAATTGGAGGGATTCACCATAAAGAATGGGATTCACTGTAAAGAATGGAGTATTTCAAGGCTAGCTAAAAAGCAGGGCTAACACTTGCCTGTGACAAAGCTGAACATACTGTTTCTTTCATAGATGAAGGAAACACAGAGGAGAAATTCAGAGGAGATCACAGCCCCCCAGGAGCCAATACCACAGAGCCACTCCAGCACAGAGACCCAGAGAATGCTACAGAAATCGGATGAGAATGAGCCTGAATGGCAGGAATTCTGTAAGATCTTAAAATGACCTTTTCCTATAAGGCTTGAGAAGTCCTAGGGCTCTGTGGGGTCATGTCAACCCTTCTTCTGCCATACTAGAAGTGAATAATAGGTCAGAGGGTGGAGAGTACTGCCAAGAAATATAGCAGTATATTATCAGAAATATTTCTGAGTTCACACAGCATTGAGACTAGAGCTGGGCAGGGGAATGGAAAACTTTTACAACTGATACTATGTTAAAACAAGCAACAAATAGGAACCACACGAGTATAGCCAGCACAATTAATTTTAAACTAGAAGCTGGCCTTTTGTAGGACTTGGGAGTAACCACTGCTCTTGAGGACAAGGATAATGGGTAACAGGGACAAATCGAAAAGGGCTTCCCTGTCATTCAGGCATGTCATTTATGCCTTTACTCAGGCAGCTAAGTAAAGCCCTGCTGCACTGTCTTATGTAATGAATCCCAATGATAGAAAGGAAAGTGGCAAACAGTATGAGACTTGCAGTAGCATCCATCGGTGCTGCCAAATGCTTCCTGAAGGAGAACCTGATGCACTTTTTTTCCCAGTTCCTCCCCTGCTGCTCAGTAGATGGTAATGGTGTACCACCAGTTGTTTCCACTTCAGTCTAGGGGTTTTATTTTTCTGACTGATTAAAAAAAAAAAAGCTGACCGGAGAGCTGGTTACTCCTGCAGACTCCAGGGTGAGACGGACCTAGACAATCGAGGCAGTTTTACAGGATAAAAACCCAAGCAAAACCACAGTCAAGTTCTCCACTATCCATAATAGTTTCAGCAAGACTCCTTCCCACCCTCCAGAATTGATTAGCACTTTCAAATCCTTCAAATGATTGATTTGGGGTCATTTCAGAAGCCTTAACTACATAAGCCCTGCCTCCTCCACCAGCTTACATGAAAGGCACTACAGAAATCCATGTATAAACCAGGAGTCAGCATCTGAAACAAAACCAGTAAGTCTCTAAGGGACCTGGTACCAAGAAAAAACACAGATTTTTAATCTTGTCCCTGAAAAAAACTGGTTTTCAATCTCTTAAAGGAATAAAAACTGTGCTACCTAACACATGGCAAATGGCCTCACAACTGAATGAATCTTTCAACTTGTGGAATGGGTTATTCTTCCATTTCATCAAGCATGAAGATGCCCAAAGGGTAGCAAGCTTTAAACGTGCTGCTTGTTCGCTCCTGTAGGACTCCTTTTTTGTTCCAGTGCGGAAATCCAAGGCAGCAGATGAGAAGAGACGCTCCCTTGCACGGCAAGCCAGAGACGACTACAGGAGACTTTCACTGCAGGGCATCCACAGAGGGAAGCGGACAGATATTTCCAAGGGTGCCACAGCAGGAGATCGGCGACCACTTCAATACCCACCTCTTCCCCCCAAGCCTAAACTTCCACCTCCTGCAATGGCAAATGGGAGAGTGATTAGGTAAAGAAGCCCCTGTGCACTGTGGAAGGGAGAAGGGATGAGATTCTTTTGCTCTAGCATGGGATGGTTGAGAAGGGAATGGTTAGCTCTCCCCCTTGTGTGGAAGAGACACCCAGCAGGGAAAAATACAGAGCCTAGGCTATATTCTAGCCTAGGGTCTGATGAGGCCTTCAGGTGTTCATTCCTGGAGGTTTAGTTAGTAGAGTGTCCTAAGCCTGGAGCACATAGAGCCCCTATGATGCCAGATGTCCACTGAAAACTATATTCCACACAGCTGAACTGGTGTAAGCTGCCTGTTTAGGAATGCTCCTAAAATCCTAAGCAAAACTTAAGTCCTGCACAGGGACTCAAAACCTGTCATTTGAATGATGGATGCACAAACCAGAGGTCTTTTCTAATAGGAACGAGGGAGTCCAGAGGACAATCTCCAATTCCACCGAAGAAAGCATCATCAAGTGGTTCAAAGAGGAGCAATTCCCTCTCCGAGCTGGCTATCTGAAAACAACAGACACAATAGCACCTTGGTTCCACGGTGAGTCCTGGGCATTTCCACTGCAACCGAACTGTTTAAGGAGTTTTTTCTGCTAACATGGCTGCCTACACAGGCTGGGCTTGGGAGTAAAGCTCCTATACTGGAATCAACATACAACAACTGCAATACCATTCTCTCTCATAGCACAGCAACAGTTCTTTTGAGCCCTCCACGTTTGTCATTCATTGTTGGCCAAGTGCGGTACAGTTAACAAAGACCAGTTGGGATGTGGCCATGACCTGTTACTAGCAATGGCAGCACTCTTCTTCCTGTGCTACTGGGCAAGAAAACAGTGGAAGGGATGGAAGTACCACAGACTGGTTTTAGACCAGATTTCTTGTGAGAACTGTTCTGTCCAGTCCTGCTTTTGTCCCTTCAGCTTCAGTTTTCTGTTTTGGTTTTTAACAGGTATCCTGACATCTAAGAAAGCAGAAGAGCTTCTGAATAAAACAGTACCAGGGAGTTTTCTGATCCGGGTCAGTGAGAAAATCAAAGGCTACGTGCTCTCCTATCGGTCTGTGGAAGGATGTAAACATTTCCTCATTGATGCCTCCAGTGATTCCTACAGCTTCCTTGGAGTCGACCAGCTGCAACATTCAACACTGGCTGACCTTGTAGACTACCACAAGGTGAACATCTAGTAATGCACTCATCAACTGTTTAATTGCCTCAGGGCACTTCAAAATAAGTAAGAATAGATTCAGTTGTTTTGAAGCAGGTAACTAGACCCATTTGAACTGCTGCTGGGTATCCTGTGTGCTGCTCCAGAAGGGTATGTCAGCCTGACTGGTACAGCCCAGGCAACCTAATACATCTCAGACATCTTAGATTTGACTCACTCATGCTCAGGCATACAGAACACCTTGCACACAAGGCCCAAGTTACTTACAAGCTACTTAGTAGAAATGTTTATGAGAGGTGGCAGCATACTCATGCAAACTCCTTTCTTTTGTATTCTCTCCATGGTTAAGGGACGCTGGCAAGTTGGGTAAACACAAAATCCTGCTTACATCCAGCTTCGGCATAAAAAGAGTAAGGGATCTTTAAAATCTCAAAGCAGGCAAGGGGTGGTATTGAGCAAAGGTAAAAAATAGAAGGGAAGGAGGAAGGTTGCTAGGCTCTTGCAATAATAACAGTGGTGTTTACCAGCACTGACTGCAGTTACATGGGCTTCAAGGAGGACCAGATGGATTGTTCATTCATATACTGTAAGATGTGCCCAGGGACAGGACAATAATTTTTCTCACAGGTTCATTTAAAATCCTTGTTTCTTTTAAATAAGTGCATAGCTTAATACAGACATGACTAAACAAAATTGGACATGAGAAAAATAGCTATGCTCAATTGCTCTATAGAACTCTACCTGGGCTGCCTGAACTTACTTCTTGCATGATTTTCACAGTTCAGGCTGAAAGTATTAAAAGCAAGAGTTATACAGCTATTTGTACCAGTGCTGGAGGGTCTAAAGCCTAGATGTGCATAGCTACATTAAAGATAGAGCCATGCCCGCAGTCTGAAAAGAATCCTGCAGACCTCCTGCACTACAGCACGTGTGGGCAGCTGAACCCACTCTGCCAAAGTGCTCCACTGGGTTCTGCTTATCATCCACCAGGTGACCATGAAAGAAGGCACATCCCCACCATGCATCTGTTGCTAGGATGGAGAACAAGATTGGAAGCAGAGACTGTACTTTCAGGGAACTCCCTGGTTAGAACAGGACGTGCCTGAGCAGAGGGTGTGTGCTGTCTCCAAAATCCACCCTTGCCCCTCCCACAAATACAGCCAGAAGCAAGTCCACAATCTCTGGTCCTGCTTTACCTCCATGCTGCACAGTCCTGGCTCCAGCACTTTCTGGGCAGGGCACCACTCCATGTCAGAGAAGCTGTAGTTTCCTCAGAGATGAGCACAGCTCTTTGCTAGAACTGCCAAAGTTGTGTAACTGAGTTAAGGCACCGAGAACAGGCGTTATGTTATGAAGACAGAGGGCAGCCATTTGGGCCCTGTCCTGAGTTCTCCAGGCTATATATATATATACAGGTGAGCTGTATAGCACAGTGGTGTGAACACATCCACACCGTAACAGAGGCAGGGAGACTGCTGTCCACCTTGTGAGGTTGTGACAAGCAGGGTCTGTTTGAAAGCTGCTGTTTGATCATATCCTATATCAACAGGACGAACCCATCACTTCCTTGGGGAAGGAGCTGTTGCTTTACCCATGCAGCCAAGAGGACCAAGAGCCAGATTACATCTCTCTCTTTGAGTGAACCCCCCCATCTCGCTGGGCAACCCCAGGCTTGTATTCACAGAGAACTTGGAACTGAACTTGGAACCAGAGCTGCTGATACTTACCTGAAACCATAAGCACCTCTATTTTACATCCTTCGCAACATAGCAGTAGGAAAATAAGTACTATTGTGACATACAGGATGCATCAGCCCAGCAAGCTGCAAAGCACCTGGATACATCCCTCAAGGTGGAGTGAATAGTTGATGAAGTAATCAGTTGAACAGGGAGATACTGTCATGGATTTTCAGTAGGTTTTTGTAGGTTTCTTGGGGGACTTCTGTATTCAAGCTGCCTTTTGTTCTTTAATGTAAGGTTGTGTGCCATCCGGGGAATAGATTAGTACCTACAGGTGAATGAGATTATACCTTCCTGAAGGCACAAAACAACTTGGAGAGGTAAATCAATCTTGATATGTAATTAGCATAATGTGAAGCTTAATTCTATAAAATGCTGTGTCCTTGGAATGAAGGATGTTCAAGCCTTCAAACATCCCAGCAAACCCTGAGTGCCTTTCAGTGAAAGGTGGTCTCTGTGGCAAGAGATTTCCATGAAGAGTGCATTTTTTAAACTCCTCTAGCCTTTGAATATATATCCCCCCTCTTTTAACCTGTACTTAACTCCCACATAGGCCTTTCTGCGTTGAGAGATTATCCTTTTGAAAAGGAAATGAGAAGGGACAGAGGAATTTATCTGAATGACTACCACATGTACAGAGCCTAAAAATGTAAGGAACACCTATATCAGTATTAATACAGTTTACAGAAGAGTTTTTGCCAGTAAAGAATGCTATTTTCCAAAATGGCGCTATTTATTGCAAGTTGTGTCCCAATTACTGAGATGCATCTGGTGTAAACTTCATCACAGAACTTGTTCTTTCAACGTAATGTTCTCTCTTCTTATCTGTTACAATGCTCTTGAAATACATCATTCAAAAGATTGGGGGAGAGGCTGGCCAGAATCACGTAACAAATTAGTCCTCATCCAGGTTTCCTCATGTTGTTGCACATGACAAACTCTGCAGCTGAGGGTTGTGGTGTGAATCTGCAAACATCATGTTTTAGACGCACAATCCTCAAATAGTGAAAAAGAGTCAATCTGGTTTCAGTTGTTTACCTGTTTTTACCTGTTCCCTTTTTTCTGTTAGATCAGGGCTACTCTGCTTAACTTGAAGAAGCAGTCAAAACTTTCAGTCTTACATTAATCTGGGTTTTGCAGAATAGAAATTTAAAGAAATTGTGATCATCTGGCCTTAAAATTTACAACTATGCTGACAGGCAGTTTCCGTTCCAGTAAAGAGGGGATAATGGCACCCCTGTTACGGCAGGTGTCACTTGCTAGAAATAAAGCCTTAATGTAAATAGAGATTCTGAATGTGTCCTGGGTTGCATTGTATTCTATTACCATCTACATGAGATGTTAAGACCAGGTGGGTGGTGTTGCTTGCCTCCACCCTCCGGACAATATTGTGTTAATGGCCCATCAATGCCTTGCCACATGACTAACAAATTTACATCACCCCATTGAGAGATGCTCCGCCCAGAGGGAGGAATCCAAGCATTCCATCCTGGATATAAGCTGAGATTTCGAACACCACAGGCAGCCTTTCCACTGGATTCCCAGAGGACAAGACCCACATAGCCACCGCTGGACCTTCTGAGACCAGACTCCTCTATAGGATCACTACTCCCAACAGGACTACCTCATTCGGACTGCTACCAACACCCCGACCAACAGGGTGCCAGGTTGTATTCTGACTCTGTCAGGTTTCTTTTTCTACTATTGCGTTTATTTTACCTTTTTTCCCTTTTCCTATTAAAATTGTATTTCTGACTTGCAGTCTTTCACTGGTTTGTTTTCAAACCTTGACAGAATGTAACAACACTCTGCCACTGCAAATGACTCAATGAGCTTCTTAAGTAATATATCACATGTATCAAGGAGATAATTTCAATATAATTGCACCAATCATGAGAAAGGGTATTAGATTATTTGTAGTGGGGGAAACACCCCTCCTTCCCTCTTTATGAACTGTTTCTTTTAAAAAATGAAAGGTTCTTCAGAAAAGCATCTGTTTTCATGTGAAGAATGTGCCATAGCTGATATCCTGCTGGAGACAAATTGTAAAGTGTTTTGCACACCTATGGGCTGGTAAAGAAAGAGGAAAAAGTATTAACTTGCAAAATAAAATGCAGTCTGATCTGGCATGGACATAGCACGACATAATCAATTTTAGCTCTAAGATCTTTAGTAAAACTCCTCAGGGTTTGACTTGCTGACAAGTGGACCAGTGGATTCACTGTCTTTATATTAAACTACTTATTTGGAAATATTGTCTCAGTACAGCCCAGGGAAAACCACTATCCCTGTTCCTATCTATCCTACATGTTGAGTCATGCCTCAGTTTTTCAAAGCCCCCCTTTACTGCTGTGAGGCAAGAAATACGAAGTTATGTACCTATACATCTAGATTACTGCACTGACTGCAAAGGCAACTACCTTGCTAGAACAGATGCCCTCAAGACTGGCTCTTCTTCTATTGCTCCAAAATCCCATTACCCTGAAAGTCTGTGGAGCAAGGATGTCTTGCAACAGTCAGGAATCAAGGGTGATGACATGTCTTTGGGAATTTCTCTGTAGAATCTTTTCTTCTTCAAGGAATGCCATGCAAGGATTACAAGAGTAGTCAATTTGAAAATTGCTTGCTGGAGAGATCATAAATCCTGGAGGAACACAGCAATTTGTTTTGCTCAATGCCTTTAGCCAGAGCATGCTGCAGTCATCAAAAAGTAAAGCAAGGAGTCCCTGCATGGCCTCCCAACCTGCACAGGGCCATGTCCACTTCCTCTACCAAGATCCAATCAGCTGTCATTCTGAGAAAGATCACGAACTGGTTTGGGGACAAGGAAGGTACAGACCTTTGTAACAAAATCTATTGTTCTGTTGGCTGCTCTCTTTAGATTTCATCTTTTTCTAACTGGGCTGGAAGACCTGTTAGAGCTGCACTTGGCTCACAGAAACGTAAATAACAGCAGCTTCCCTTTCTCATGCTGTTCTTCACCTCTCCTGTCAGTACAGTCTCCACCTCTAAGACAGCCCTGCCAGATCTCTGCTGTGATTAGATTGCCCTGCACATCACTGACATGGCCAATGACTGTGGGCTCTATATCTCCATCACTGATACCATCTCAGCTCTTGCCAAACTGGCTTCTGCGGCCAAGGAACGGAAACTACATAGACATTATTATTCCTGGCAAGAGGAACAGCATCTCTGTGGAAAAGGACATACATGAAAATCACAGAGGTGCTATTTAAAAATGTAAGTTGTGACACTGACAGGATCTGGATGATGTGCTTGCAAAGGTACTCCAAGTAATGAAGTGTTGAATTTACAACTGCCCAGTGCTTAGAACTGGAGACTAATAGAGGTTTGAAGGGAACTCTGGAGATGATCAGGTCTAGTCCTGTTCTACAAGTGTGGCTTAGGGAAGACTAAATAAAACCATCATGGAAATAGTTAAGGTGAAGCTTGAGGTAGGCTATGATTATGAAACTTTCATTGTATACAACACCCAGTTTCAAATTCAGGTTTAAGTGAGACTGTAGGAACAACTTTTGCCTTGGAGCAACTGAGTTACCAAACTTTCATATGCACTCAACAAGCCATACCTGTCTCCTCCTATTGCGTATTTGTATAGTTACTTCATCAATACAAAGCCCTTTATAAATAATTTATCATGTGTTCTCGGAACAAAATAGTTCTTCGGAGGATCTATTTGAGTGATTGCTGAAGTTTCTATGGTAAGTGACGTATTTGAGGGTTGAGGTTTTTAAGTATACAAAGTTTCTATTATTTTTGTACTGTTGCAGTTTTTTTGACATTTGGTGATTTGCAAGGCAAGTGCAATGCAGATCTTTTGCACCAACAAAAGATGAACACATATAGACATGTCCAAGGAAAATGTACTTCCAGCAGCATGGTCTCTGTCAGCAAGTCCTGCATGCGGTGCTTTCAATAGAGATTCATAGCACTCTTCCTACTGCACAGCAGCACAACAAAGAGTGGTTCATTCATTGTTCAGTGCTATCTTTCTTCCCCCAGCTTTTACAAGCCAAAAACCAAATTAGAATCTGGTTCAGACTGCCTTGAATTAATCTGAATCTATAAAACAAAGAGGCTGCTCAGAGAAACAGCACTGAGGTAAGCAAATGGGATTTCCAAGCTCTGCCATTTTTGTTGGCTAGTATATATTAAAATGATAAATAGCAGTCACCATTAAAAGGAAATGTTTTATAAGAGCAGTAACTCAGACTTTCAACAGTTTTAGGCAATTGCAAAAGAAACTATTAAGAATATGACTAATTTTTACAATCAGTACCTATAATTATCATAAGAGAATTTTCAGGGTCCAGTAATCCATCACAAAAGTTTATTTTGTTAATTACGAAAAGCTTTCTACACCCTAAGCAAGGCTCTGTATTTGGTTTAGACGGAATACTTTGGTATAAAGTCAGAAAATGTTCATCACTGTTGGTATCTGGCATTCAGATATTTAAAGCCTCCTGCTAAATCAGTACTCCAAGTTGATACGTATTTCCTTTTCTTCAGCAGGATAAAGTTTCTGCTGTCCAGTGCCCAGGTTGTGTAGAAAAATCACGTATCTGAACCCAGTTCCCATCCACAGGAGCCCAGATCTGCAGAGAATTTTCTAAGCATTGGAAGGCTGTGCTATTTCCTAGTAAGGCTGGAAGTAGAAAACCTTAAGTATGGCAAAATAATTCCCAAGCCAAACAAATTTAATTTAAAAATAAATCTTGAGATACATACACCATTCTAAAGCAGAAATATACCATCTGATTTACATGATACAGATATGGCTCATTGCTTTTGGTTCACTGTCCACAGAGGAAAATAAACAGTATCCTCCAGCGTTTTTCAACCATCACACTTGACCAGTAAGGTTTTCTCTTTCTGAAGTTTAGAAAGCACTTTCTGAGTTACCTCTTTCTCTGGATGAACTGGGAATGATGTGTTATTGCACTGCAGCTGTTTCCCCATCCCGGCCCCTTAAAAGAGAAGTATGTTTGGTCACTCTGGCTTTACCATCATTAACAATCAGGTGTCCTCCTCAGAGCAGGAGTCTGTACTTGTTCAAAAATAGCCCTTTTTAGATATGTCAAGTAAGATGTAGAAAATAACTCCTAATTATTGGCCCACCAAAAGGTCAACCCTTTAAATAACTGTACACAACTTACAAACATTTCAAAGGAAAAGCACATCCATTTGTTATTGTGAATACCACACTGGCCACATAATACCACATAATGTTCATTGTCTCTGTGACATGACCTTGAATCTCATCAAGTGTTCAAGTCTTCACCAGAAGCAAGTGCTGAACAGTGAGGATAATGGACTACTTAAAAGGCCCATTAGAATAAAAACAAAAAGCAGGGAGGACAAACACTTTCCCTTTTCTTTTGCTGCAATTCTGCTGGAATCTCCATCCTCTTTTAGCCTCATTTCAACTTTTCTGTTAAAAACTCTTTTCCAAAATACCCTACAGCCCAATTCAGAGGCTTTTTACCTCCCTTTCTGAATTAATGTCTTCTTACTGCTCAATTTCTGTCTATGCAGGTGTGTCTCAATCTCTTGCTTGAAAATAAGCATCCCAAGCTGGCCATGAGAAGCCTCATTCATGGCCTTGGACTGCATGCACATTTTGTACTGCTCTGGAGTCAGCTCGTCCAGACACTGCTTCTCATGCCACAGATGGAAGAGACCCCTGACAGGCGTTCGGATCACCATGAGGTTGCTGTGAAGGTACTTGCGGTACAGATGCACATCTTCACCACCCCAGCCTTTAATGTCCAGGTCAAAGCCACCTGACATAAACAAAATTCGAAATAAAACTAGAAATATATATTAGCAAACTAGATGCTATTAATTGCACTGCAGCTGTTTTCTGGCTCCAGTCAGCCCTTTAAAACACACACACTTTCTGTGAACATCAAACGGCCCATCTTCAAATCTTTCACTATCAGACAAAAATTCTGTATTTGTAATTTTGTTTGTAAGCCGTGCTTAGATTCTGGTAACCTCTACAGCACCTAGCAAAAGCCTGAACATCTAACCACAGCACTGCTGCAAATTAGTGACATAGACACATTGGCAAAGGAAAGGGTGGCTGATCATAATTTCCTATGTTTTAGCAAAAAGGCAGGTGTATTGGAGTGTATTTTTCTTACCTATGTTGATAAAATCAGATCTGTACTGGCAAGTCATTCCAAAGCCAAAGTCTCTCCAAAATCCAGTTTCTTTTTTAATAATCTGCATGGAGGGAAAGGAATGCTTACATGGAAGCAGAAATGCTTTCAGAATGTGGTCAGAAATAGGAGCAATTGCCCTTTTATTCTTCCCCATCTGAATCCATGGCTGGTCCTGAACCCGTTTTTGTAGATACTCATTGCATATTTCTGTACCCCCTCCTCCCCCAAACAGCTGTGTTCTTAGCTATCATGGATAACCCCCTGATCCAGGACAATCAGGTTTTGCTCCACTCCTGCTGTTGTAGACCAAGAAGAACAATATCACACCTCTGGAGTTGGCTTCTTTGCAGGCAAAGCACTCTCAAAAATTGTTAGTTTCTGTGGGATTCAAACCCGATGTAAGAAACATATTGGTAAACCAGGGAAGCCAGATTCTGCTGTCAGAGCAGATGGTGGCATCTGCATTGTGGGCCACAAGAACTCTGGAAGAAAACAGTGGTTCTAATCTGATCACACAACTGACAGCTTTTTGATTACGTTGATTTTGAGTAACAAGAATAATTCTCCATTACAGAACTGCTATATCCAGCTGAAATTGAACTACAGATATGTTAGGTGATAGATATATATGTCTGATAAAAGCCTTTGTAAAAATGAATGGTCTGCCTTCCTGAGATGGACAATGAAAACATTATGTATTACAGGTAGAAAATCAGAGCACTGAGAAACCACGGCTATAATTTTGAAAAGCAGATATCCAAGTACAGATCTCTAGGGCCATAATTCATGTATGTGAGTGACCTAACCCAATCTGGAGAGACATCCAAGAACTTCAAGAGGCTGGTACAGGCATTTAAATCCTCTGAGCAAGTCAGCAGTACTTCACACTCTTGAATGTCTGGTTAGAAACCTATCTCTTAGCAGCTGCTTTGGAAAATTTTGACTTCCCTTGTGACAGAATTTCAGACGATGAGGAAAGAGAATTTCCATTTCTGGGTTTACAAATCCCAGTATTTCCTTTATGAAGAAATGCTCTTCCAAAATTGTCTCTTCTGATTTCTTGTTCATGCCTCCCGTTTTTGTTCCTAACTCTTGTCTCTTCAAATGCTTTTTTTTTTTTTTTTTTTTTACTGCTCACATTGCTATAGATGTCATTTCTCATTTCTCCTTTCCTTGAAAAATCCAAGTCACTCCAGAAGCCAGTTAAAAGGAAACAAGATTGTATCTGTCAGGTCTGCACTGTAACAAGAAGTCTCTGTCACGATGCCCTTACAGCAAGCTACTCATGTGCATTAGCATTATTATTAGTGCAAGTGGCTGCTGCACAAATCAAATTCCATCTAAGATTTCTGAAGCCTTTTTTTTTCTCCTCAGCAGGCCAAGTTCCAGGACAGAGAGCACACACTGTCTTGTTTTATTGGCATAGATCTGGCCTTATGCCTGGCAACTAATGAGGGCTAAAAATATAAAAATATACATAAAAATGTGATTGGCTGTACTTCTTTAAATTAAGAAGCTTTTCTGACATAAGCATCACATTTTATGATTCAAATATTAGCTATAAATACTTTCACAATCCTGACAATGTACTTTGTGGAATTTATGCTAGCTTGAGAGCTAAACTCTATTTCATTCCCTGAGCACAATGCTTACAACCTTGAGGATCCCTGACAGGCTCTGAGCAGAGAAAAGCCTATGTGAATCCCATGGTATGATCAGAACAAGTTTGTTCTGAGAAAAAAACAGTAGAAGGGATTTTCCAGACTCTTCAGTAAAAGGTGTTCTGGCTATGTCTCATAACACAGTAGACAAAAAAGTACTTCAAAATATTTTGGATGGACTTTTCAAACTCTCATTCTTTATTTTTATAGAGGAACTGTACAAGGTGGGGGTAGTGATGACAGGAGACTGGACTCAGACCCCAAGTGATCTTTTTCAGCTGTGACTGTCCCCGGGCTTAGATTACCCCTAACTCCTACCTACCCAGAACAACAACAGAAGCTGGGATGCTCTGGGGACAGTGTCCAGCTTGGGACAGAATGAGACCTAGTAAGTGCAGTGCCTGGCAGTAAGAGAGGCAGATGCGGCAGGTTAGGACCTGGCTCAGAGGAACAGAATGAAGCTGCATAGCTGGCTTATGTTTCAGCCATTTAGCAGCACTAGTGGGCAGAAGACTGTGACCCACTGACTCTGAAGGGAAGAAAATCTCCCTTCTATCAGGCCTCTAAGTTCAACAACAGTGCAACATCAGAGCACAAGGGAATGGAGGACAGTGTCTGCAGCAGTGCCAAGCAATGGCTCGGCCACTAATATTCATGTGAACCTCTCATCTGTGTGCTCTTTCTTCCTCACAACAGCTCCCTCCTCATCAAGGAGACTCATACATGTCTTACTCATATGCCTTATGGCAATGTTTTTAAAAATATTGCTTTGTTTTCACACCAAAAATAAGCAGGTGAGATGGAAATCAGTAGAGTTGTGCTGTGTTGTATCAGTGCCAGATTAAAGTGACAGCTCCAAGCATGTGATTTGACTCTGAGACACTTCAGAGACATAATATCTGCTCATAGGCAGTTTAATCATGAGATGTGGGACGGGAAAAGCCACTGTAAGGTGTTTAAGTAAGTGGTGGAATAACTGTGACAGCCCCTGGAATTCTCTTTTCACTGACTGATCTGAGGACAGCTCTGCTTTTTACAAATGTCAGTTTTTCAAATGCAAATAGTATTCAGCACAAGGAAGAAATCAGAGCAAGTCAAGGATTGCCACCCCAAGATAGCACACCATAGAGGAATTGTTCACTAGCTAGGAAATTTCTTCTAGCAGAGAAGCAGACTGTCGAGGTTTTACTAAAAAAGGGGTACTCCATTTTTTTATTTCTTTTTCTCTTAAAGAATTTTTCCCCATACGTGTTGCTAGGACACAAATTGCTGAGTACTTAAGAGAGACAAAAGACCTGGCCAGAGGGAGGGGGGCAAGTGGCTGCCCTCTTTTACCTGGGATTTTATTGTGCAAAGGCGAGAGGCCATGAGATTTGAACTGAATAAAAGACGGTAGATAGGACCCCTTACTCTCTTGCTCTTCCAGCATTGGAGAGGAGAGTGGCTGCTCTCGTGGTGTAGGGAATTCATCGCTTTGTGCACTTGCTGCCGGAAAGCCCGGGATTCCAAGCCTGCCTTTCCCTGCCCTTCTGGGAGCCAGGCGGCACCT
>VZRO01002408.1:24941-55526 GCA_013397915.1 Daphoenositta chrysoptera
CTGTTATTCCTATTCCTCATATCTTTGCCTGAAAGCCCTTAATTTTGAAATTATAATAAATCAGAGGGAAGGGGGTTGCATCCTCCATTCCAAGGGAGGCTCTTGCCTTCCTTAACAGACACCTGTCTTTCAAACCAAGACACAGACACATTTTAAATTCTTAGTTTCCATGTAAAAACTTCAAAACGGTTTAAAATAAATGGCACTAAGATACTTCCCAGTGAAGCATACCTGCAGAACTCACAGTAAGGGGAGTGTTGTAGTTAATTTTGTCTGTGTGGTGGTCACTGTGTACAAGGAATAGGGAAATGCTATCCAAGAGCACATGTACCTTTAAAAATATGCTTTGTTCAAATAAAAGCAGGCATTCCGAGAAGCATGTACTTACCAGCTGCTGTTCTAGAGATGGGATGGAATCATGGTGACCATAAATTATATTGGGGTTATACTGGCTGAAGAGAACAGGATAAAATACCTTCTTCCCTGGAAATGACAATGGGTTATTTTCTTTAAAAAGCTGTATAAAACACAATTGTCTCTTACAAGATGCAGTCCAGGCTTGATCAAACCCAGACCAAGTCACACAAATTTTGCACTGACCTATGTTCTTTCCACAAGAACATTCATGTGAGAATATAATTAATAAAAAGATCCTGTTCCAGAAAGCACAGGTGCTGAAGGCAAGAGATTCTATCACAGTGGGAGCAGGAACTGTTACAAATTATTTACACCAGCTTCATTACCAACTCAAAGGCAAGAATACTCTGGTGAGGGATTTTACATAATAGGTAGAACCTGTTGAAAGACAATGTACTTCATGAAAAGCAGTACCTGGCTGTGTGTTTAATCGACAGGAGTTCAAGAATTCGGCTGTGAAGTATATGTCCACATCGCAAAAAAAGAGAACCACATTGTCTCCTTTCCAAAATCGAGCACCAACATCTAGTCCTTTGCCCCTGGAAAATTCTTCATTCAACTGGATGAAGGTAAAGTTCTTGAAGTTGGCTGACCTAGAAGAAAGATACTCAGCAACTTACTCTGTCCATCCAGCTGTTAAAATAAGTTGGGGAAAAAGTTACGGGAAAACCATATGAATAAGAATTAACCTAGAAATCTGTATTATCACAGTTCTAAGAGCAGCTGGAGGGAAGAGATGTCCTGTTTGACTCTTGAGATTTCCACTATGTCTGTCTATGTTCAGAGGTTGACTTGTGTACTCACACACTAGCCTTCCTGTCAGACTTCCTTTGGGCAGGTCTCACAAAAATCCCAGCAAGGCTTAGATTAACAAAAATATCTTCAGTATGCAAATTTCACTTACCTGTGGTCACATTCCTGTATCTATACAGGGGTCCTCTTCCTACATGGAGAAGACAAGAAAAAGGCTGCAGTGCCACATGATGTTGACAACCACAGCTATGTAAACAAACTCAGTAGAGCAGAACTGGCCAAAAGTATCCAGTTCCTTTGCACTCTACTGAAATTGTCTCCACCCACCTTTGGAAGTCAGCTTTCAGTCCTAACAGTTAAAGCCACTTTGAAAGAACTAAACAGTTACCAGTGTGTGTGTGTGTGGCGGAGGGNACAAAAAGAAAGCTATTTTCTGCAATCACTTTAGAACCTTTCAGCACAACTATGAGTTTTGAGCTATCAAGTCTCCACTTCATGTAGGATTGCTGTGTATGAACAGCACACACCAGATGTTCAGTTACTTACTTAGAGGTATTTTCAAGTATCGATTTGACTTCATTCATTTGTTCCTTTCCAAAGTAAACTACAGTGAGGTGAATTCTCCCATCCTGCTGAATGCCCATTTCCCTGGAGAACAGAGATAGATTTGTCACTTGTCCCAGAAGTTAGCTTCCTTTAATAACCTACAGCAGCTGGGGAAGGCAGAGTAGGATGAACTTCAGAGGCATTCCTGAGGACATGATTCAATGACAGACATCCTTGTCCTGACAAAGCAGCTCACTGTCTCTCTTAGAACGGACAGAAGTCTGTCTTTCCAGCAGTTTAGGTACAAGCTTTCTAAGCAGAGTTTGTTATATTAATAGGACGCTATTAAAAGAGGCCATCCTGCCCCAGGAAGAATGATCAGGCAGGCAATAACTTCAGCATTTAGGAGACTATGAGAAGGGGGATTTTTATAATATCCTACCTCATAACCTGGAGTTTTTGTAAAAGATATTCCAGAGTTCAGATCTTTGGCATTTACTAAAACCTAATTATCAGCCAAAGACCAAACACGTAGCCCAAGCGTAAGACCAATCTGAACAAGTGCTAGAACCATGCCTCACTTGCACAAAGTTTAGTCAGCAAGAGTTCATCTATAATCAGCAGAGATCAGCATGACCAGAGGGTGATTTCTGAAACAAGATAATCAGAAGACTAATCAGAAGACTAATTTAGGCAAGGACCCTATTTTTAGATGGCTGTAATTAGACAAAACAGATCCCATTGTAAGGGTCAATATCTGTTGATAACATGGTCTTTTCAGGGCAGCTATTTAAAGTTACATCTCAATTAAGTTCTCCCTCCTAACATCATCTCTGTGCTGAAAAATAAAAGTTTAAGAGTAACTAAGTTGAAAGTTCAAATGCATTTCCTTCTTGCCTTTTGTTGCCTTAATATTTTATCTAATGGAGCCTGGCAAAGTGTCTGGGAGCATTGATTCCCCTTTTCCTCAGAAATGCTCCTTTGCAAACACTTAATGAAATTCTCATGTTGCCACAACTGTATGTGCCAAACAAACAGATTGAGACTCTTAAGTCAGGTACATGCCAATCAGAAACCCTGATGACTGCAATATAATTGCCTTTACTGCTAATCACAATGCATTAAGCAACCAAATGCCTTTCAGTCTGTAATCTCAAAAATCATTTAGTGGCACAATGACCTGTTAAGTAAAAGTAGCAGTGAGTGAGATCTTGATAACTCCTAAAATTGCATCTTACTTTCCAAGTAAGAAAAAGTAAAGGCAGCATTGAAGGAAACCCACCTGAAATTCTGCATGAATTGCTGAAATTTGCTGGCTCTCTTGGCCAATGGCACAATGACATTAATAAGCGTGTCAGCCATATTGACATTTTCATTTTTCACTTTCATTACAGGACCAAATGGCCGGAATAAAACAATCTTCTTGAACTGATGTTTTGCATCTCCTTTGAAAGTCAGCTCATACAAAGTGCCTTTATTTTTTTCTGTGCGGTAAATCCCTGCATGAAAACAAAATGAAGAGAATTTTCGATTAAACCTGGGCTCTTGGGGGAAAAAAAAGGATAAAGTCTTCCTTTGCCACACCTAAGCTGAAAATGCAGCAGAGGCAATGAGATACTTTTAAACCAATACGCAGTCCACCATCATTCAGAGGCCACCATCACTCTGGCAGGGATGCAGCCCTGGGTTACAGGAGCTGTTTGGTATTCTTGCAGGCACATTCCAAGGCTTGGCTGAGTTACAAACCCCTGAAGGTTACCAACTGCTCACATTCAGTATAACCCAGCAGACACACTGTCCTTATTTTTCAGACTGCTCCAATTGCACACTGCAGACATGCATGGTAATGGGATGCAGAGGGACTGCAAAGGCAGTCTGCCTCTCTGCAACAGGAGACTAGGCCATCTCCCAGAAAAGCAATTTCCTCATAAGCACTGGGAGGTTCTCTGGAAAGTCCCTGAATAAAACTATGCAACGAGGCCCCAGAAGACATTAACTTCACCCACTCCCAGTTAGGACAAAACTCTCCTGTTACTCAACTATCAAGAAATTGCTATCTTTGTGAATGCCCACACCTGGTCAAGTTATGGTCTAGAAGGATGACTCTATAGTTTGTCAGAGGCTAGACGAAGATACTTAATTCATACAAACATGTATTTATTTCCTATATGGAAGGAGCTTTTAACATACTTGACGGGTGAAATTGGTCTGGTTCCTGCTGAGGGTCAGCATGAACTATATAAACCTTGATCATGCCCCACGGAAATACTATATCTTAAACAAGATCAAGTTGGCAAAAAAACCTGTAGATTTTACCCACTCTAAATGATACTCCAGTCCCTACAGTGTATACTGAAATAGAGCTTTTTCACCGGCAGATCCATTAGGTTTAAAAAAGAAAAATTAATGCTAATTCTAACTACTCACTAAGCCACTGTAAACATCTTAATAACTTAATCAGTACAAGAGTATAATTGCAATGCCTTCCATCTCTCGCAGAAGTTAAAGAGACAAGCACAAATGTCTGGAAATAAACTCCTCCTCTTGACTTCACTTGTCTTTTTTTTTTTTCCCTCCATCTGGCTAGGAAGCATAGCTTCTTCTGGTTATGAAAAACAAGACCAAAATAAGACTTGCTTTTTTTTTTTTAAATCTTGGTTGTTCCCTGATGTGTAACATTGCTGGGCATCTGACCCGTAGACTGTCAGCTCTCTCTGTATTTCTTGTGAAGGTCTGGGTCAAAGTTTTCTTCAAAGAGCAAAGTGACATAATCTCTTCATTTTGTATTGCAGCTTTTACATTGGTATAATCAAAAGACTAATGAGGTGTGATTTTATCTGGAGAGAGTTCTGTGGATTGTCTTATCTTCACTATCATTGTCTAAGTGTTTTATTCTTAATGAATGCTTCAGCTGGTTAATAATATATGCAGATTTATTGATCTGTTATTCACTTCATGTTTTACTTTTAATATAAACTGATTCAAAAAATACTCCAATCCTCCTTCTAGCATAGCAAATGAATCTAGGGAGACAGAAGCTCAATCATTCTTTTACTGCTAATCTTTCAAAGTTGTGCCCCCAACTCCTCCTAGCTTTTTTCATGGAGTCTGCCCAAGCTGCAGACCACGAACTACATCTGTTACTGAACTAGAGATCATCTGAATAGTGACCTAATCGTCCCTTGATTTCCTCCTCCTGGTGGCCAGAGAATAGAAATTTGGGCCTTTGAATTCTGCTCAACCATTTATTCTTACAGAAAGCCTGCTGATGATCCAAGTGCATTGCTGGCTGCACTCATTTGCTCAGGCAGTTTTTGAACACAGGTTTTACAACGGAGGTTTGTGTTTGAAAGGTTAAGGCAACCTTTTGACATTTAGCTAAACAAAACTCTAGATTAAATCTGATTTGTGTTTTCTTTAGAGAGAAATTGATAGGACTGTTTCACATGTTTGACATAGTGAACTGACATTTTTCATAGTAACAAAGATCTAATTTAAATTAACAAATTTAATAGTATCTACCACACAAGATCTCAGTCTTTGCTTTTACATTCTCTTCTACCCACCCCAGCCAAGAAACAATGACCCTAGAAATACCACCTCCCCAGAGAGATACTACACAATAAAGGAAGCTTTGCCAAATAAGAAGTACCTTAAAGAAGAATGCAAGTTGTGACCTGACTGGGGTCCCTCCTAGGGCTATACACACAAAGGCTCCTTCTGACTGTAGTTTTGTTCTTGTTCAGTACTTCTACTATGGCTGAAAATAAGTACCTTAGGTGAAGGCAAGGTTTCCTTGTGCAAAATGGTAATCCAAGAATTCATAATCCTAACATTTTATACTGAAGAGAACTGTATGCAAGTTTAATGCTTCTAATTAAATATGGCTATTCTTGATGCATATTTAAACTATTTGTTTCCCATTTGTAAGCATCTTCTTTCCTTTTTTAAGTATTTTCTTTTTAGAAGCAGAGAACAAAGTGATTTGCCCAAGGGCAGGCAGTGAGCCTTGGAAATGAGTCTGAATGTCCTGAGTCACTCTGGCGACTCACCCAGCAGAACATCCTGCCTTTTACAATTTTTTCCATTTTCAAAGGCTCTACTTTATTTGTGCCACCAGGATTTTCTACGTGATTCAGGAAGATGTGTCAAATCAAGTCTCAATTCCAAGATATGAACTACTAGAAGAGGAAAAAAGTAGTCTCAAAAAAGTAAACAAAAAAACCTCTTCCATAAAAGATTGCTCTTGAAATGAAAGCCTTGGAAAGGCTAGATATTCAATACAGATCAAAGAAGGTTACTTGATCATCTATTGCTTCCATTACAGCAGATATGTTTCAGAATATGCACCATTCCTTTCAGAGGCAGAGAGAAAAGTCAAAGCCTTTGGAAACCCAATGTAAAAAAGTAAACAGGAGCTCTGTGTCAGCAGATAAAATGGCCCTAAAATGAAGGAAAAGAACAAGTGAGAAGCAAAAATGGCCTGGGCTGAAGAACTGAGTAAAGAGCAGTAAGTCTCCGATCTTCAGAGCAGCAGTTCCCAGGGCTCTCTAAAGAAATGGAAAATACCTGATGTCTATTCAGCAGGGCAGGCAAACAAATGTCACCTACATGGATCTACATGAAATGTGTAACTAGCAAACAGCCATGCATTCTTAACAAAAGCTGCTAAGTGGATGACAATTTTAGCCTCAGTTCCACAGACTACAGGCTTCAAGTCTCCCACTATCACTAGAAACACTCCCTGGACTCATGCTCACTAGTTCCCTTCTGTCTGATGATGTAGGAGCCACTCTGAGGATTTATTAGCATTCACTGTCCCCACTTTTACTCAGTATTACAATGGTCTTCCCACTTCACATGCAGTAAAATAGAGCATCTTATCCTTTGATGAAAAGCGTCATTCTTTTTTCCCGACAAGCTTCCACAGCAAAACTCCATCAAATAGCCCACCATCAGTAGCTGCCCATTTGAGAAAGCAAAGCTACGCCTTTTTCGTTTGCCTCTGAGACCTTGATTAAAATTCCAGTCAGTAGACAGCCACATACTTCAAGTAGGAAAACTTATGATCCAGCATATTTGAAGGTGTTATGGCAGGGCATTTCTTAAGCAGTCCAGGGATTTTCTGCTACTGTTCATATTAGGAAAGAATATCACCAGGCAATGATTCCACTCACTTATAGAACACACTACTCAGGCCTGTCAGAGTCTCCGAATTATTATCTCCATCTCTGAGAAAATGAACGACTCCCAGATCTATTCGGCTCTGCTGCCATTTACATAAATTAATGACCAGACCTGTTACCCTGCTTTCAGAGCAACTGCCTTTCTACTGGAAACAGAGCAGTCCTGAAATTCAGAAATTTCTGATTTTTTTCCATGCTGTTTCTTACTAACTCCCCTTGGCATAAAGCTAGTGAACTTAGTACATACGTGGAAGGAATAAGGGGAAGAGGGGAGCATTATAGCAGCTGAACAGCCCGAGTGCCTCTGTCAAGAGAGAACCTAAGCAGAACAGCAGTCAGATGGATACATCTCGAAACCCAGGGAGAAGGTGTGGCGCTCTTGGTTTGGATTAAGGGAGGCGGGGGGGGGAAGAAAATGGAAAATTCCACTAGGTGTCAGCTATTACTCTGGAAGGAGAGCTGAGAATTCTATCCAAATTTCATGTAACAGGAAATCTGCTGAGGAGTTTAACTCAGATGTAAGGTACTAGGGTCATAGTCTAATTCCCACAAACAAGTTGTTCTGTCTAGAAACTGCAGAGGTTGTAACACTAATTTTAAGATATCCCAGCCACAGAGCCAAAACATTTCTCCTTAAATGCAAGCAGTGTTTGAAGAAACATTTTCCCTCTGCAAAGACAAGAATAAATGCACAAAATCAAAAAAAGGAAGAGAGACAGACCCCAATTGAGTTTATTGCCACACACCATCACCCTGCCTGTTGGCATATGCTAGCAATGAACTAGTACTGAAAAAGTGATAGCAGGCGCCAGATGTGATCCACAAGAAAAGAAAAATCCACATAGGAGGCCCAAGAAAACAAGATTACTGTGCACAACTCTTCTAGCAAGACTCAGGATCAGCAACATAGGTGAGTAAAGCTGGTGTCAAAGGCATCGCTGAATAGAGCAGAAACAAGGACACAAATCCCACCTACTGACAGCAGCAGCTCAGATTTTAAATCCTGTCTCTGACCCTGATTACCTGATTTTCATTCCATCACATCCTTCCATCTCATCAACCATAAGATGAGGGTGGTAGCCCCACATTTAACATGAGAAGCACACAGATTTTGTGTGCTGTTATTGCTAAAGCAGCGGGAAAACACTTAGAGGGTTAAGTGGTATTACTTTCCGTGCAGATCTGGGAAATCTCCAGCTGCCCATGGCAGTTCCAGAAAATGAAAACAGCTGGCTTGGTGGCTGGGTAAATGCACTCATGGTTGCTGTGCTGCTGACTTGTCTAAGTTGCCAGAAGCTGACACAGAATCCAGCTTATTACTAACTTGTTGTGTAGGCAGTGGCACGTGCAGAGCACTGTTTACAAAACAAGTTCACAGTCCAAACTATACTTGAAATGCAGAACTGGAACAGAAAACTTAGTCCTCCCTACACATACTGAAGTTACACGGAGCAATGGATTTGTGCTTTGATTGGCAGTCTTTGCCATGCTTGGGATAATGAAAGATGGGGAAAAAGAAAACGACACGACGTGACAAGAAACCTCCAAAGGAATTTGGCAGGGAAATTTTCTGCAAAGTTTCTTTGTTTCCAGCCCCAATACATGGACCCCTGCATTTGCAAACAAATAAGCCTGTGGTGATGAATGATAATTTATTTCCTTGTACCTACAGAAGCAAGGACCTGCCCCACAGGGGAGGACACAAGGAAGGTTTCTTGAAGTCAGACTGAGCTGCACACAGGGCTCCAGTTTCTTGAGCTCTGAGTCACATGAAGGGCTTCCTCCCTCTGGAGTATTTCAACATGGTATGTGAAAGCCAGTAAGACCATTAGTGCATGAAGAACCTGCACAGAGCCAGCACTAGCGTGCATCTCTTACCCACACCTTTCTGCACTTGTTCCCCAAGCATAGCACTGGTACCCAGTCAAAGACTTGATTGTGCATAAAGGCAGGCTCACAGCTTAATGGATATTAAGTAAAGGGTGGCAGGAAATATCTCCTATGTCCTCACCCTCTTGCATGGAAGAGCTGGTGCCAAACAGTCATACATGCTTGTTCAGCACCTATAATGAATTGCAGAAATATATTTTGAAAAGATAAATTGAACAACAAACAGAAAGGAGGAGAATGGCAGCATGGATTTGAACTGCAGTTGTCAATGTTAACACTGGAAATAGATCTGGGATTGAAGCCTGGTCAGTCACTCCTTGCTTAGTCAGTTCTGAGGCAAGCACATGACTAGAGAGCTGTGGGCACACATTGGAGTCACTACAGGAGACTGGCAGGCTTTGTTGTCACAAAGTCCTGTTCCCCAGGAAAACTGCCATTTTGCAATTGTACCTGAGACAATATCGCTAGGTCACAGCACTAACACCATCCCAGACATCTGTGCTCTGACACAGCTCCCATTTCCCTCAGCAACTCATTCACACCAGAACTCCACCCCAGCACCGTGTGGACCTTCTAGGCTGCTCTCTGCATACAAACCTTCAACAAAGTCAGAGGCTGTGTATTCATGGAGTTTTGCATTGCTGACCCCATCTGGCTTGTTCAAGCTCCCAACTGCTAACTCGATCACCTCTATCAACTCATCTCGCTTGTCCTTCCTTACAGGTTTCTCCTCTGGGTGCCGTGTCAACCCTGTCTCCAGCTGGTACACCTTCTGGAGGGTGAAGCTCTCAAAGGGCACCGCTGCATACTCTGTGGACAGCTTAACACCGCTGTGCACCTCTGCTTTGTCTACTTGGGAACGAAGGAAAGCCAACAGGTTGGCCTGGGCCTTCTCTGGCTTACTGTGGTCAAGACGAATGTCCAAGGAGTCTGGATACTGGTTCTGCACGTTCTTAAGCTGCTCGGTCCTGCCCTGGAGCTCAGCCTTCAACTGGGCAATTTGTTTCTTCAAGATGATGATGTAATTGCGGTGCTGCTCTTCTCGCTCTTGCAGAATGGCTTCATATCCCTCCTTTGCAGTTGGACTGTGCACCCTGGGCAAGGCAAGCTGCTGGGTGTCACCCTTGGGTGTGCAAGCCAACATATAAACAATAGACATTGAGCAACAGGCCACTACCAGCAGGCCTACAAGGCGGGGAAGAAATAGAATAAATCCTCGTCGGAGCATCATATCTCAAAAAGCAGAGTCTAACCTCACACATGCAACAGTTCTTATATCCTTGCAGTACCAGAGACGCCTCTGGTCTTGGAGTACTCTAACACAGATGCATGTATGTGCAGGAACTGTTTTGTCAGCTCTCTTGAAATGTGTGCTCTGCCTCTATATGGAGCTCTCTCTGGTGTGCACCCAGCAGGACCAAAAGACAAGCTGTGAAGCAGACATGATACAAGGAAATTAGATGTTAAGGAATAACTTGTTAGAAACTGCTTGCTGAACAGTGTATATTGCTTACTTAACATTTACTGTGTTTGCCAAACAAGGACTGTGACCCAGCTGGTATTCGTGGAACCTCCAAGCTGGCAAAAATCAGACCTGTTGTTTTGGCTTTTGGACAGAGACTCAGAACGCATGCGTAAAACAGAAAGGTGAAAAGGTCAGTGAAGAGGACCTCCTGTCCTTTTTCAGAAAAGACTCCTGAAGCCCC
This sequence comes from Daphoenositta chrysoptera, assembly GCA_013397915.1. Taxonomy (NCBI): domain Eukaryota; kingdom Metazoa; phylum Chordata; class Aves; order Passeriformes; genus Daphoenositta; species Daphoenositta chrysoptera. The sequence continues at coordinate 35,440 of VZRO01002408.1, forward strand.
CCACCAAACGGAACTACGCAGGCGCAAGGATATGGAAATGACTTTTGAACTCATTATAATACAAAGCGAGGATAGGTTATGCATATGTATAAGCGGATTGAGAAACTCCATGAATGTGTAACATGTAACCATATATATACCGAGCTATATGGGACCGACGGCACATGTGTCTCTGGAGGGCTACCTCCCACGTGCCCAGCGCTGCTAATAAACATACTGACTTTACAACTTAAAATTATATAGGTTGTGAAGTCTTGCCTCTTTTTCCGTGAATCAGACAGGACACCTCCTGATCCTCATGGCAACACCTGTGTTGCTGCAATGCGATCAGATGGTGGCTGATGGAGCCTGAGGACCTGAAAGATAAATGACAAAGACAAGTTAGAATTTGGTCATTCAGTCCAGACCTTTAGAGTGTTCTAAGAATTTACCTTGTTTCTCAACTGCTCTAGCAGATCTCAAAGCTGTGAAGTGCTTGGGCTACGACCCAAAAGATATCAAGATCCTTATGTGGCAAATCCCATATACATCCCTTTAATTGTGAATAACGTGACTTGGCCCGTTGCCAATGAAAAACTAGTCCAGGCCTCAAAGACTCCCACACTTCAGGATTACTAGTAAATGTCTAGTGGTCGGATGCTAAGGTGCTCAGTTCATCCAAGCAATGATGGGCTGTCTCGGTTTGAAAGACAGATGTCTGCTAAGGAAGGCAGGAGCCTCCCTTGGAATGGAAAATGTAACTCCCTTCCCTCTGAATTATTGTAATTTTGAAAATAAGGGGCTTTCAGGCAAAGATATGAGAAATGGGAATAACAGTTCTTTACTGATATATACATATATATAACAAGGCAAACAACCAACAATAACTATGGCAATAACACCAAACAGAACCAGAACCCAGTGCCGGTCTCTCCCGCCTGTCAGGCCCTGTCCCTTGGGTGCAGTTCCGCTCACGGCCGGCAGGGGCGCTGGCGGCTCCCGGGGAGCAGGGCGGGTGCGATGGTTCTCCCGCGCCAGCAGGGGGCGCCCCGGAGCGAGCTCGGGGATCACGTGGCAATGGCGGCTTGGCCAAGCCCGGAAGGGATGGAAGGGAAAAGGTTCACAAACCCCCTGGGGCAGCCGATCCCAGTGCCCCAGCCAGACCCTTGGGAACAGCAGGCATGAGCACAAAATCTTGGGTGGTAGATGAGATGTATCAAACTCCCAAGCTGCAGGGGGAGCCCAGGGACATCTGGGAAGGCAAGGGCTGTGGAGCTACATTGTAGTGAAGACTCGGAGCAGTGGCAAAAGAACGGTGGGGGCAGGGCACGTCCGGTTCCCCGCGGGGCAGGGAAAGGTGGGCTCGGGATCCCGGGGTTTTTCCCTGAGGCATCCGAGGAGACGGTGAAAAGTCCCTCTTTTAGTGAGATAGGGTGATAAATAGGGACCCAATGCAATGGCTGCTCCAGCAAACAGAGCCCCCACTCACGGTAGAAGGAAGGCAGCAGAAGACAGAACCCCGCAGTGGTGGTGAATTCTCCCCACAGAGACCACAGCTTCCCTCCCGTCCGAAAGCTAAGAGAACAAGAGAGCTAGGGCCTTCACCTAACCCCTTTTTCCCAGTCCAAATCTCACGGCATCTCTTCCCTATATGAGAAAGTCCCCAGTAAAAGAGAGTAGCCAGCTGGACCCCACCACCGAGCTGTGGCCAAGTCTTTTGTCTGTCTTAAGTAACCAGTCGTTATTGTCTCCCAGCAACAAGTATGGGGGAAAATTTCTTAAGAGAAAAAAAAAGCAGAACTCCTAAAACCCCAACATAGGGCCTTCAAGGGTTCTCAAATCTTGGAGTGCTCACACAAGCTTTGAAAGGAAGGCACTCAGTCCCACATCTACCACATAAATTTTAGCTTCCAGGCATAATTTTTTCCAAAATACCAGGTGATAAATATGGTCCATTTGAATATAAGAAGCCTGACCTGGAGCAGAAATTTGATAACCAGAAAACTAATAACTGTTATCAAGGCCAGTTACTGCAACTATCATTGTCTGACATATCCTACCAGATGCTCCCACAAAAAACAAATAACCAGGAAGAGGACATTTTCAAGGAACACACAGACCAATTTTACTCAAAGTCAACAGAAGCTTTGTTGCAATTTTGAAGGCTGTCATCATTGCACACTATTTTAACATTTCAAGATCCTCTTCTGTTTCTCATAACATTATGAAAAGCCGTGCAAAATTGTACAGTACTACTGTACTTTCCAGTCTGCCTAGGACTGTAGACCACAGAGAAGGTGGAACTGGGAACATTATAATTTTTAATAAAACTTCCTCCAGTATATATAGAAAAGGAAAAAAAAAAATAGACGATTGAAATTGAATATTGATCTAGCTATAAGCGACATTAAAACAATTGTACTGAGAACATTACCAGTGGGATTTTCAAAATCCCTTGGGTTTGGTCCAAACCCATGCTGGTGTGAGATACTTCATCATTTACTCAGCTGACTGTACACATAGGGCAGGGCTGAGTAACATCCTAGATTACACATTGTTAGACACAAACACAATCAAATTAACCCCTTGATGCTCTCCCCTTGGATGCATGCATGACATTATGACACTCTTGACAGAGAAAGTCACAGACCTTTTAGGCATACATCCTTGCTGGCACACCCTTAAGTAAAAACAGTTTGACTAAAAATAAGACTTTCAGAGTTATTTTCAGTTATTTCTAGTCTTGAGTCAAAGTCTTATGTAGGACATTTTATAAACTGCTCTGTGGCTTTCCCCCCTCTGTCTTGATTGACTATTACTCCATATGCAGCAGTTATGCAGACAAATTTCTGATGTTTGGACTGTTATTATTATTTTATCGGTTTGCAGAGCTTCTGGGAAAAAACCCAACTCTAAGCAGGAATTGAGGGGGCTAGAATGAGCCATAAAAATAGTACTGTATTTTTTTCAAAGTAACGCTAAATTACTTTTATAGCATTTATAGGATTCTCCAGAAAATGCCAGCATTTTCAAAGGAAGAATTGCTGATTTTCAAGAAAATATTCAAGCAGCAGGAGAAAAGGACAGGATGAAGTTGGTGCTCTTACCTTTTTGATGTGATCTTCTCTTTGGAACATCTTGATCTGCTAAAGCTTCTGCTCAGCTTGCCAAAATCATCCCCTGTTTATCTCCCTTCTTATGCCCTTCCCAGAAAATGCATGTACTATGAAAAGCGCTGTCAACCTCAGAACCTCTTCATTGCTTTCACATTTGTCAGCTGCCTACATCTTCAGTCTGTCTCTCGTGTGGTGAAAGGCTGTAGTGGAGACGCTTCCTATGGATGCACTAAAAAAGTTGGCCTCCTGCAATGTAAAGGAGCTTGTCAAAGCAGGGAAAATTAATCTGGGCATTTCTAACTGTACAACAGATCTGGGTAGAAGACTGCAAGAAAGTAGTGTGCAGGGAGACAGGGTCAGGAAGTGGTGAGATGTAGTACATAAAACACTGCTGTGCTTGTATGCTTCCTTTCACACAATTAGTCCATTGACTGAATTGGCAGAGGCTGAACATCAGTGAAAGGATTAGTTGTGCTAACATGGTATAAACTGAAATTACATTTCAATGTCTTAGATAAACACACTATTTCATTTCTATAAGCAGCAACAGATTTGAGTTTTGGGCAAAGAGCTCTTCAAATGTTGACCTTAGAATATGTGTCTATGTAGGTAGCTATCTTCATAGCTAAAACATAGTATGTCTATCTTCAGGGTACTATTTCTTTTCTATATAGTTTTCTGCTTCAAAGTGTCCCCCATCAAAGATACATCTTTATAAACACTTCAGGACAGTAAATTATAGAGCTACTTTGTCCTTTGAAACAGCATTTTCATAGTAAGGAATTGAGACCATGGGGACTTTGACCTTCTTCACGGGGATTTTACCATAATGACTGGAGGCATCCTGACAAGAAGCTTTCATTGCTTGCCCTCTGGATCTGTCTTATTAAATTGTACTGGTAGGTTCAGTGGCATCCCTGTTACAGTGACTGACATTGAAATACACAGCTGTTACTGTACTACTATTGCATAGGCATGCTTGTGAAAGCAGCCCCAATCCAGGTCAGTGCCATAAAAAGCAGATTACTTTAAATCAATACCAAAGGTGGTCACAGCTAAGGTATTTTAGCTGTGCAGAGAAGTACCAGAAAGCCGGGGATGGTAACTCCTCCTAACAACCATTCTGTTGATTTCACCGGATCAACACGGTTTCAAACCAACTGAGATGAAGAGAAGACAAACTGAAATGGCAGGTTTTTTTTCCAGGAACTGACAAAAACGCCTCTGTATTTCACAGAAGTCAGCTGCATCAAGTTGTATTAGTCTCTTTGCAAAGAGACGCTGTAACAAATATGCAGTGATTAGTCTGGTGGCTGAGGAAAGGGACATTAACTCTGAAAAAAGCCTTCATTTGCGAAAACATCTTCAACCTCAGCTCAACCTGTTAGCCCCGCCAGAGGTCAGCCCAGCTCACCTCAAGAGGTGCTTTTCACTTGCTTTCAAGAAGCCTAGGGCCAAAAAGTGAACTTAACACAGAAAGAGATTCTGTCATCACTCTAAGCACTCTGTAAACATTTCTTCACAGTGGAGGGTGCTGCACCCAATCACAGGGAGTGGCAAACCCCAGAAAGTTGGTTAGTTTGAAATGTCAGATGGTATGCACCCATCACTGTTCCTCACCAACATCTGAATTTTTATTGGACTGTAGAGAGGCAGGAAATTCATCTCTGCACAGAAATGACAATGTATTTAAAGTCTGAAATGTTGACTCTCGAAAACCACGCGGAATTTGTGCAGGAGAAACGGACTCAAACCAAAGTATCTCTGGATATTTATCTCCTCTCTGAGCTCCACAATTTCTGCACTCCTCATGTTGAGGACAGAAACAAATAGCAAAAGCACAGTCATATTTGCAGAGGCAGTGATCTCTCAGCACATGTGGCATGAGCAATGCCAAATAATTCTGTGTTTTTAAGTACTTTCTGCCACAGCTTCTTATTGTAGGTGTAACTCAGACTGGCAATTCCCATTTTAGCTCACAAAACTTTGAAATTCCTTTTCTTTTCTTTTTTTTTTTTTTTTCCCTCAATAGAGGCAGTAAGTGGCAGAAGCTGCAATTAGGTTTTGTGTAGATGTTTGAAACATCTTCATTGAATAGCAGCATGTCACAGTGAGATTTCACTATAATCATATTAATCTCTGAAATGAACTGTGGGGAGGAGGAAACAGATGTTTCACCCAGACTTTAAGTGCCTTACAAAAATAGAGAAAGACATTCTGCAGCCACTTGTAATTTGCCTTGAACTTCTTAATTACAAGGACTGTGCATAGCACTGCAGACAAATTAGTCTGCTTTAAATGTCAGGAACAAGACTTTTTCCCCATTAGCTTCTCAACAGAAATCCGAGCCAATCAGCAGAATAGGACATGTCACAGGGATTAAAATTTAGTCTCACACTAAACAATTTATGCACTTTATACAAAAATTAATTATATTTCTCCTTTTGGCCAGATCATGATTTCTCGACTACTTCTCAGCCCAGTTCATCTGCCCAGGGCTGAATTAAATAAAAGACAGAATAAAGAAAAAAACTGTCTGATAAACTGACAGCATGCACCTTCTTAACCTTTCTGTATTGTCCCCTGCTAAAATTTTCACTGCTCCCTCTTGGGTTGACACTCACACATCCCAAACAAAGCACTCAAAGTCCCAACATCTGGTTTCCAATCTTCAGGCCAAATAAAGGATTAGTAAGAAATAGTATCCAGTTGTTAATCAAACTAGTTTTAAAGTAAAAAATGAGAATGCTAAATGCTAATACTTGAAGACAGTAGACAACTTACTGTAAAACTCTTCATTTCCTAATCTTTGATTCCAGAAGTCATCTTCAACAGAAAATCTTACTTACATTGTCACGCATTTCCTCGGAAAGTCTCAACATCTAACCCTGCCCACAGAAAGACAGTTACACTTTTCCCCTCTGTAAATAACAATTACAGTCTGATCATCTTGCAAATACGTTACAACTGTTAGAAGATGACTTCAAAACAAGAAACCCTCAAAACTTTAACAATCCTGGAAATACTATATTTTCCTCTTCTAAGGGAAGTGAGGAGTAGCTGCTTCATTCAAGAAGCAGTTTACATTCAAGATACTGCTATAGATTTATCACTCTGAAAGGTACAAAACCAATTCAGAAGTCCTAACTTTTGCCTTTGTTAGTATCTGGATCCCATTCCTGCTAATTTAATTTGGCTCTTCTTACCAAAGTAAAGAAGTAGCTTTATCTGCCATGCCACTTCAGCTGAGTTCTGAGGTCAATGTGTACTTACGTTAGACTTACTTACCACTTATATGTGGTCTTAGTGGTCATGAAGGCAGCTTTCCCAAAGACAGTCCAGAACAGAAATCAAGATTACTCTGAAAGCTTTCTGCTGTCATATGTAGTAAACATGCCAGAGTTGTTTCAACTCTTACAGTAGCCATTATTACTATTACAGTAGACAGCCAGTAATAATTATTTCTTCTACAGTATCATTATTTCTGTTCTAAATAAAGCACTCAAAAGGATATTGAGGTCTCTTTTTCCTCCCAGTGCATACTTATTCTGTGTGTGGGTTTATTAACATGTATACATAAGAGTGAAAGCACCATTGCTTTCCTTTCTCCACTGTTAATCGAACTAGCTTTAAAGTAAAAATACCCACACAGGTTAAACAGCAATTAAGTTCTAACTATATCTGAAAAGAACTGATGTAACACCTAAAATTATCTCCACACAGTAATAACATCGGGGTTTTTTTCTGATAAAAACCTGATTACTTCAAGTTCCTGTAACAACACTCCTAAAACTGCTTTCTCTGCCCTGAAACAATGTTATCTGTGTAAGACTTGGCAGTTTTCCACAGATAAATAACCAGCCGTTGCAGGGGTCTGTATTAGAAATGCTATTTTTTCTATGAGATACTCAGATTCCTACTTTACAACCAAAATACACCGCCCTTCTCTGCTAAACACACTGATCTATAGGTGTGTAACCTGCACATCCTCAGTACAACTGTTAGCTGGGGGTACTATAGGGCAGTTCCAAAAGCCTTCACAGGACTTCCCTGTGAGTTTCCACCACTCTGTCTCTCCTCCAGTAAGGACATGACAGATCCATGCCTTGTCAGGCTCCAAAGAGAAAATGCAGAGAAGGGATGACAAGCATGCAGTTTTGCTGCAGAGATGCTGTGACTCACAAAGACCATCTCCATGCTACTACAAGAAAGAAATGACAAGGCTTTTCTCTAAAGGTCCATTTCTCATTACCAGGCTCTATCCTGGAGTTTGAGGAACTCATTTGCTCCAAAAAGGTTTTTAACTTTGCTAAAATGGAGACAAAAACTGTGCATTTGAGTTGCCCTGGAATTCAGCCTGGTCTTTTAAGAGCAAATTAGCAAACCAGCATAGTTTCCAGAATAAAAAATTAGTGGTAGGGCTGGACAGCTGAGATGTCCAACTTCGCTGGAAGACCAGCATCTTCTGAACATGATCGTCACTTTAATTTCATTTAGGTGAGTACCATCTCAGTTTTGTAGAGGAGCATTTTTCTTTAATCACATGATGCTGCAAGAGCCCTATACAACATGTTATATAGCAGCTTGCTGATAACAGTTTCTTTTTGCAGGAAATTAGCTAAAAAAACAAGGACAAGCTACAGCCAGGGAACAGCAGAATGATACTACTCTAATTTGCTTCATTTTAAGATCTAATTCAACAATTTCTCTGCATGTACAGAGCTTCCAGAAAGACTAACTCAGCTTTAACATAACATCAATCTATACCGGCTTCTGAAATCTCAGAATCAGCATAATGAGGGATAAAACACAAAATCCTTTAGTATTTCCTAATTAAAACAAATAATGGAATAAATTTTGCTTATGCATTTAATTCTCGACTTGAGAAAAAATGCTGTTATTTCACTTTGAAATGTTTACACATGCACCCTCAGTGATTTACACAAGCAAGAGAAAACTGACGGCCACCACAGGAATGAACAGTCACTCCTTCTAAGAACGAAGATGAGCACAGCTTCATGAAAGTCAGCAGCAGCAAGGCCTGGAAAACTGAAGGGATCTACACCTATGTGGGGACACTGTGAATGCTTGTTGGTTTAGAGCCATCTCTTCATGACTGTTACCTAAAACATTTTCTTGTACAAAGTACATACTAATGTCACTTTATGCCAAGAACCCCAAGGATTCAGCTAGATGTACATTCCACAGGACCACAGCCAGACTTTCAATGAAATCTGAAGCCCAGCGTATGCACACCTGTGATGTAGGTCATGAATCAGGGAAGGTTTAGCACCTATCTAATTAAGCAAGAGCATCATTTATCCATTGATAAAAATGCACAAACATGCATGACTAAGTTGTGTTCAGAAACAGGAAAGCCTAACTAGGCTGAGCTGTAGGGTGGAAAGCAGTTTGTGTGTCTTTCAGTATTTAACTAGGACTTGTTTAATCAGGGCTATAAAACCTCACATATGTTTAGCTGCCAGTCCAGCCCTTCAGCTACAAGTGCACAGTACAGTGAAAGTCCCCACTTTGAGAAAAGCTGTCAGGTGATACAGTACAGTAACAGTGATTGAAGGTATCTAGTCTATCAAAGTCCCTGTAAGGTAGCAATAGGGTTTTAAGATTTGAACAATCCAGCCTGGAGATTATGTCTTCCTCTTCTTGCCAGAAATCCCTGGTACAGCTAGAATGCTTTGTACCAAGCTAGATGTGGACTTGAACTTCATTAACTCCAGCAGAGTTGGCAGTGGAAGAGGTTTCCTCCCTCCTGAGTCCAGCATGTGGGAACTGAAAAGAGACATCTGGCTCCCACAAGTGTAATGTTATATTCTTATGGTAATGTCGAGCCCTAAATTTTGAACTCCTTGTACCTGAAATAAACTTTTCTGGGTAGTGTGGTATCAATACAGGGCTTCAAATAACATAATTAAGAGCAAAGGGGAGAACAGGAAAAAACATTTTGGTAGTTAAGATGTTAAGAATTAGGTAGGTTATCTTAGCTGAGCAAGAATTAGCAGGATAGGGACTAATTTTGCTGACCAAGATTGCTTTTCATCTGTGGTTTACATTACAGAAGAAAATCAAGTTTCAAACTACAAACTAATAATCAGGAGGCCAGAAAACAACTGCAACCTGGTTCAGTATTAGACAAGCTACCCAAGTTCCACACAAAACACCAATACATGCAGCATTAACAGCTCTCATAGCTCACGTACCAACCCCCAAGCTCCACTGATCTGCATGTCCCTGTTATTGTGGTCTGTACTGATCAACAGGAAGAGGCCAGGCCCCTGATTCAGGCCCCATTTCCTTCCTCCTCCAGGTTAGTGCTTACTCGGAAACAACATGCCACAAGGTCTCATTTAGTTCATCACCACTGTTTTGATACGTGGTTTTGGTCAAAGACCCAGCATTTCCTTGATATACCAGGAAACAATCTCCTAACAATTCTTTGAAAAGCCCAAGCTCTTTCAGTTATTTCAGTAAAGCAGTTTTTCTCTTTCTAGAAAAGGTTTCCAAATATCTTTTTCATTTTTTTATTTGAGGCTCACTTGAATCTCACTGACTTCACCTTCATCATTAAAAGAGCCAATTCTTTACCATGGAAACTTGAAAAGATAAATCACAGCAAAGTCTCTGCAGAAAAGGTCTAGGCAGAGATGAAAAGAAAGGAGGGCTTTTTATATTTAATATCATACAGTCTTCTATCCACTTGATCACTAAATTCTTCTTCCAAAAAGGAATTAAAAAAACCCCAAACCTGAGGACAACCAAAAATTAAAGAACTATCTTGCAAAACACAGCTATCTACAAACTTTCATTCAGGTCAATTGATTTCAACAGAATGAAGATGTTTATCTTTGTATGATATTTTATCACTTACATAGATTTATTTTTAAATAAAATATTTCAATAGGCTGAGAATGCCTACTTTGTTTTAACTTAACAAATCAGAGTGCTTCAAATTTCCACTTCCTGTCAGGTTTTGTATCTTTGAAGGTGTCAGAATGCACACAGGTCCACAGAAAACTTTTGGTCCAAAATGGCTATAAGAAAAAATATTCTTTTAATTTTATGAAAAATGGCATCACATTTCTATATACTTTAGTTAAGTGAACCAAGACACATTTCCAAGTGTTAATGAGACACCTGCTCACATTTAGTTTGGTTAAATTTTCATCTCTGATCCTCAAATCATATTGAAAATGAAATCTATCTTTCAATTTCTTTATAAGATACCTCAATTCAAACAAGCAGTCTAATATTCTATTTTACAGCTCTCTGATACACCAAATTACAGCCATAAACATAATTTCCCATTGGTCCTTAAGAAATTTCAGTTCCCTCATTGACTCTATTGCTATCTGGGATTAAAATTATAGTTTGTTAAGGAGATTTTAATTGCAGTTATTGCATATCATCAGTAGCTCTTAAAACTCAGTCATTCAGCTAGAAACACGTTAACTGGTAACAGTTCACACAAGAGGCATCCTGGTTCTCTAACACAGACCTGACTGACAACATAAGTAAAGCCAGTTTCCCTTGCCAGAAAAAGCTATCTCTTTTTCCCCCTCTTGTTACACAGGAGAAGTACACCCTGCAGTCAGGTCAGCATTTCCTGAAAGGTTCGAAAGAGCCTATGCCTTGAAAGAACTTCAGGCTTCAATCAGAAGCAAAAACATTTCACGTGGAAATAATGCACACAGTATGATTTTACTCTGTAACATTTTTCCTCATTGTACCATGAAATTATCTGACTTGATTTGATGTAACTTTGTACGAAAGTTGATGCAAACACAATTTTTTTTTTTTAAGGATAGTTAATTTTTTTTTTACAGAAAACAGTTTTCTGCTTATCCTTGTTCTTTAGGTGCAGAGTTTTTCAGAAAACAGGAATAGGAAAAAATGTGTAATCTCATAGCCTACCAGAATACTTGAAGAAACAAAAATTCCTTATGAGATGAAGCTTCATGCTACTGAGTGTTTGTTTCTCTCCACACAGAAACCTGTCTGCAAATGACAGCATTATTTTTATTTTAACAAAGATTGGCTAGGATGTGTGCTGGCACAGCTGTGTAAGCTAATGAAACAAAAAGAATAAATTGCTGCTGTGCCTTTACAGTTTTCTCCCTTTCCCTCTTTTTAATACAGTTTTCTGTAGAATATTAAAATCATACAATTTTCAGCAACAACTCATGGCAGCTTAACTCAGTTTCACTCCTTACATCTCCACTACTTTCTTTCCTTGTGTTGTTCTATTATCACGGAACAAGGGTTCAACAAGGGCTACTAGAAACAGCAGTGAAATGTATCACTACAAATAGTTCATTAGTCCCTAAAAGAAAAATCGTTCTCCTGTGGATGTGAAAGCATGTCCTTTTCCTAAATGCAGTCAAAATAACAGGCAGAGTTTTCCAGGACTGGCATCTTAAAGACAAATGTCAAGAGAATTTAACAGCCTTTGTCTAAAAGAGGAAGGAAAGTAACTGTTGGTGGAACATGTTAGTTGGAAAACAGCAGCTGAAAGTTCCTACAGGAAAGAATGAAATGTGAGCAAATGGTGTCAGCATGTGGATCTGGACCATGTGATAAAAAGCAAGTCATACCTGGTTTAAACAAAACTCACTTAGAGGGAGAATTTTTAAGCACCAAGTTAGTGCATGCACAGGGGATTTTGGTGGTTTAATTCTCTCCTCTGGCACATACCCTTGACAATAATCTTGGATTGACTTTGCATTGAAAGCATGACACAAACTCAGTGAAACTGGAAACTAAGGGAAATCCCTATGTTCTTAAGGGAAAATATAGATAAGAAAAGCTACCTGATAGAGCAGGTAACATCAGCCATCTATGTAATGGTTTACATAGCATCTCTTAGAGGATACCAAATGCTTTGGAAGGTGAAAAAAGATCTTGTATAGCAGAGAAATATTTTTAATGTTTGTAATTTTGATGATCAATCTATTCCCTAAGCATCAGTTTGTATTTTGTAGCAGACTTGCTCAAGAAACAATTCTCCTATTTAGGAACTGTTACTTTTCTTCATTACTCCTCTGGATTTTTACCATGATTTTGACTTCTATTGCTTCAAAATTGGTATTTTTCCATCTCCTTGTCAGAGAAGCCATATGCTACTACATACTTAGGTATTGCTTTTAGCTACTTCTGAAAGAGGGCAACCATTTCCAATAGCTACTCTTCCTGATTAGTACTTCACCTGATTCTATTAAGTTGCAGTCAAAAAAGACGAAGAGAAGTGTATTATATGTAAATTACTGTAAAGTACAAATAACATTATTATCTTATAGACAATCATAAGCAGAACTCTCCCTTGTTTACTGTAAGAGACATGCATGCTGAGAGATTTTCTCACATTACCTAAGGTCAGTCTCCTGCACTTACCTACTGAATTATCTCCTGGACTCCATCTACCCACATTCCTGCTGGGAGCCCAGGGAATTTACCTGGCTAACTTAACCACCTAGTCTGTCAGTTGCCTATGGGTGGCTGGGGCAATTGCTCCCCCAGATCACCTGGTGCACATGATTATTTCACTGAAGAGCCATCATCACACAATGCTAACTAACTTATTATACATAATTACAGTGTGTTCATTACTGCAGAAAACCACAACTCAATTGAGGTAATATGCCAGGGAGTGGGAACCCTCCTGATAGCTTTTACACACTGATTTGCCCCCTGTAAGATTAATCCAGTGTCCTACTGTTTATTCATTTTATTTCTAACGTCAGTCACTTTTACAGGATTACAAGACATCAGGCAACCTGTACAGTGCAATAGTTCAGTGTATTTCCAAGCAAGTCCAACACACCCAAGATGCACTCAGCACAAAAGGGAAAGAATATGATGAAAATCAGGTGTTCTCGGCCTCCCCTTTGGTTTTATATACCTACTTCTGCTTTATTTCAGATATTCTACCTTAAAATATACAGTTGACTCAAAATAAAAAAGATACAAGAACCAGGCACCAGTCTGAGTTAACAAGCTGCTTGCCAGCTGAGGAGTCATGCACACATCCATTATTACAAGTCTAAAAATAGCAAACCTTTGAGAAGCTCTCAGAACAGCAAAATGTGGCATGTGAATATAAAAGTAATCTGTGGATAAAAGAAAAAAATGGTAAGAATCTATTTCAAACTGTTGTGGGTTGGAGCCGAAATTAATTGACAGCTTTTTAATCCAATGGCGCTTCTGTGATTTTGCACATTTAAACCTGCAGGAGGCGAGGGAACGGCCTCTTTGATCTGGCGGCGATGGGGAGGAAGGGGGAGGGGGACAGCTCTGGACCCGGCCCTGGGGAGCTGGGCCGAACACCGCTCCCCCAAATGCCAGGGCAAGGGGTCCCTGGCACGCATCGGGGCACCCCCCCGCCAAAAGCTGCAAGCAGCCAAAGAGCAATTAGGGGGTTGCAAGGCCGACCAGAGCAGCTCCCGGGAAGTCGGGAGGGGCTCCCCTCCCCCACTCCACCGGGTCCCCCCGTGGGCCTGGGAAAAATCGATTTTCAGCTTTTTCAAACTGAAGAAACTGTTAAACAACTGGCAACATCGAAGGAGAAGAGCTTTTTCTTCAACAGAAGCTGTTCACCATGGAGTTAAAGTTGGAGGAAGAAGTAACAAGTAAGTCAGGCTGGCTGGAACTGGAGATGGCAACAGAGGAGGAGGGCGGGGGGCCGTGAGGACCGAGAAGCTTAAGCCGACATTTTTGCAAAAAATGTGGTAAAGAACTGTAATACCATAAACTGTTCTGTTATCCATTTAAGGGACATGGCGGGCGGGGGGGAATTGAGAATACCCCATGTTTGAATGCTCAGTGAGATGAGCTGTCTCTGACTAGACGGACTATTGCGGTGGCAGTTCCAAAACCCCACAAAAGCAGAGAGGACCTCTTTCTTTTCCTGGAGTTTGGAAAGACTTTTTAAGAACTCTAATATTGACCAGAAATTCCATCTTTGTTAATCTCTTTGTTCTCTCTCCTGAGAAACCTGTGAGGAGGTCTGTGTGCCCTATAGTGATAAGGGGCTGGGGGAGGGGTGGGGACTAGCAAAGAGAAGGAATGTGGTTTTTTTTTCCTTTTTTACTTTCTTAGTGTAGTGTTCCTTTTCTTTTAATCCTACTTAGTAACAATAAACTATCTTTATACTTTTAGAAGTTTTTAAGCCTGTTTTGTAATTTTCTCCTTATTTACATATTTATATCTCACAAAAACAAATTAATGAACTGAATCACAACTGCAGCTGGTGTTTCGGTTTGTTCACTAAATCTAACCCGTTACACAAACAGATGGTAAAGAAATAAAGCAATTTAATCCCAACTTCCAGAGGCAAATATTGCCGTCATTATCAGTGATGTTAGACTCAACTGCTCTACATGGGGTCCTGCTGCATTCCCTTCAGAATGTCGAGGCTCACAGGCAGTGGGGTCTGCTCCAGATGAAAACTACAGTTTTCTAGCACTCCTTGAATACTCTTTAGGTATTTTTTCTACCCATTTTCTATCTCCCCACACCAAACCTTTCCAGAACAATTGTGTTCCTTGCTGTTCAACACTTTGCACAGTGGAAGTCAGGTTCAGTTGGGCCCCCAGTGAATGTATTGTGACAGGAAGGCATCAAATACCAGATGGTGGTCCATAGCTTCTTTCTCCCTAACAGATGTGCAGGCCACTTCAGAGGCCCTGGCAGAACCAACTTCACTGGTCTACTGAAATGACACATTGGTGCTGGCAATCAGCCTGGAAACTTTACATATGGTACAAACTATGACTCCAGCCCAGAGGAAAAAGGGTAAGAAAATGGTAAATACCTTGAAATTAGAACTCTGTAATCTCATCCAGCCTTTAGAATCAGAAGCCTAAAACTAAATACTGTGCACATATTGCAGCTACATAGTGGGGTTCCTCATTTGTTGGCAGATCTGGAATTTCACATGAGTCTGTGACACAGGAGCATCTAGGAGAAATCTGAGGAGCAAATGTCGGGCAAATACCTTGGTTGTGATCTCACAGCATCATTTTGCATTTCCTTCTTTTAGGAAGGGCACACCCTCAGGATGACTATTTTGATGTGTGCACCATTCGCTGGATGGAGGCTCTTCTCGACTTCAGTGGAGATGCCCCATGAAATTCACTCCCTCCAAGCACATGCTCCTTTTTGAGCAGAAAACTGCAGTTTAAGGAGTACAGCTACACACAAAACCCCCAGGCTGACTTCTATATATAGGATGAGCCTTCTATATCCACTAGCACAGGCAGAAAAGGATTCCCAGCCTGAAGAGAGACAAGAGGAGCAGCTGAGAAGTGGCTTCCTCGGATGCTGAACTGCACTTGGAAGTTCCCCTAGATATGGATCCCTGGTGTCTAGCCAAAGGGGGCAAAAGTAAAGACAACTACCTGTAATGGGTGGGAAGACTTTCTTTGAGGCAGCCTCCTTTTCCAGAGTAGTTCAAGAGTCTTTCTCTGAGTACACACTGCACTAGAAGCTGCAGTAGAGCACTTGTTAGAAGCACATTTTATGGTCTGCAAAGAAACAAAGTTCAATTGCTCATGTTCCAAAGCACTGGCAAAACACAGCCATCCCTCAGCTCAAATTCACACTTTGACACAACACTGCAAAATGCAGGCTATAGTCATTAGACAGGTCAGTTCTTGGGCTTGATCCACTTCAGTCTGCAAAGCTGACCAAAAAAAAAAATCACAAATGATGAGAAAATGCTTCCACCACACCTGCAGAAGACAGCCCAGTTGTACAGTTTAAGTACTTTCTATACCAAAAGTGCATGAATTTGAAGACCCCAGCATGCCCATTTCCTTATGTAAAAACATCTGATCAATCTCAGCTGGAAACACTGCATCCATCCCTGGGAACACTGAGAAGGCCTTCTAAAGGACACACTGCTTTGTTCACCAGGGTAGCAATGAGGTATCTAGATGAGGTTTCTGACACAACTAAAACAGTGCACAGTCAGACTACTTGAAACAAAGGGCTTGCTAAAAGGAGATGGTTCACTGTGAAAGTAGAGCTCAACTTTGCACTTCATTAGAGAGATACAGAAGCATGTAACAAAAAAAAAAAAAAAAAAGTAATCTCACCAAAAGGATATTACTGGGATGGTCACTGACATTTTTTTCCTTTGAAAAAAGGGAAGTTCCACAAGGAGTTAACGATGACATTATACTAGAAGAGGAACATTTGTAATGTGTAGTACTAGTTCTACTGTAACTGAAAACCATCAAGGCACACTTATCTGTGCCGTAGACAAAATACTCTGTATTCAAAGAAACATAACATCAGGAACACTGACACTACAGTTTATTAATACTTGTCAGATAACATGAGGAAATCACACAGTTGACTTCAGTAATTACTGAGAAATCAAATGAGAAAGAATTTACAAATTGTAACTTACTACTAAAAGCAAGTCAGCTGTAGTGATGGAAAGCAAACTGTTTCACAGCTCTGATTTTATGCCTCTTTGGTAGATTTCAAAGGTGCAGACAAAACATGAAAATTATTTTTAGAGCCTTATAGCTGGATACATTTAGTTGCCTTTTGCTACTTTTCCCCCTCTAAGCAGGCATGTTCTCAATAACTTTTCTCTTTTATTCTGGAATGCCATCATGATTGGGGGGTCAGGACACTTTGTGTTTGTCTTATTTCCAAACTACTTGGAAGAAACAAAATGGAAAGAGTACTATCGGGGGTTGGGGGGGCATTGGAATTTTTTCTCCATCCCTGTTACTAGGAGACAAATGGCTAGGTGCTCAGATCTATTAAGTCTTTTGTAAGAGACAAAAACCATGGCCGGGTGTGGTGCGGACAAGGCTGGGTGGCTGAAGCGACACCTCGTTGGGACCGACACTGGTTCATTGGATACCGGGAGGAAAGGGACTGCTTTTTTGGGCTTCTGGCTGCGACCGTGGGACATCCAACCATGCTCTGCCTTCTCCTTCTGGCTGGGTGAGCTTTTGGCTGGGATCCAACTTTTTTTTTTCCCTACACCGGGAGCTTGTGTTTTTCCCTGCTGCGTTTTGCAGCAGCTGCGGGGGGGAGCCCGGCTGTCCCCACCGCCCGTCCCGTTTTCGCCACACGAGACCGCGGCGTCTGCCGTGACTACAGAGTCCCTGCCACCTCTGGCTAGCCTGGGAGAAACCAACCCCAACCTCTGCCATCCTCTTCGCCGTTTCGAGCTGCCTGCCCGCTCCCCAGCCCGCCCGCCATTACCAACGGCGTGAGGCCGGCCCGACCCTGCTCCACAGCGCCCCTGCTGCTGCTCGGGAGGCACCGCACCTGCCCTGCCCGGCCGGGAGCTCCACAGCGCCCCTGCTGCTGCAACCGCGATTACACCAAACAGGAAAGTGCGTGGCAGCCCAAAGGACACCTGCTACTGGTTTCTGGTTTTGTTTGTTTGTTGTTATCCTGTTATTGCTCATTTACTCTGCTATAGATACTAGTAAAAACTGTTATTCTTTTTTTTCCATACCTTTGCCTGAAAGCCCTTGATTTCGAAGTTCAAATAATTTGGAGGGAAGGAGGGTCATATTTTCTACTCTAAGGGAGGGTTCAACCTCTCTTAGCAGGCACCTGTCTTTCAAACCAAAACAAGTACCTATCCCCTATATATCGCCTAAATGGAAAAACTAAATTATTACCAATGTCATAATGATTTCTTGTGAAAGTTTTAGTTTTATTTTAAAGAAAAACAAAGGGATGCTCTTTTCAAGGCATAAAACAGTACTATCTGCTGAATGTCAATCAGTACTGATTCTTTGTAAAGCACTTTGTCCATCCAAACCATCAGTACAGTTGTAGTAACTGCTAGTAATGAGCATTGCAAGTAGACCAACTGACCAGAGCCCTTACTTAGACTGGTCCATGCCCTGACTTCATTGAAAATTACAATAATAATTTTTTTAGTCCTTAGTTCATCTGTTCAATATCAAAATGTCAAATCCTCTGATTAGTTCAGCACATACACTGTAATTGAACATCTGAAAGGAGCTTCAGAGGTGTTCTGCACCTTCATGTCATGTGCACAGGATCACTAAAGAACAGAAACAAAAACTTTAAAATTCATTACCCAGCCTATGCCATTTAAGCTCAGCAATCAACTTACAAACTTTGTGTATGCAAGACAGGAGATCACTTGCCAAGATGACATTTATACTCAAAGTAAACAAGCAGCACAGTCTAGATTTCCTAATGCATCAGGCTGTTGGCAGGCTCTGATTGCTGATGCTTAATGTCAGACCACATATATGCAAAGAAGCCATATGGTTGTGAAAACAAACCCCATGGTACTTAAACCTGAAACCTTCATCCTAGGAATCAGAAAGGACTGGGTTAAATTGTAGATTGTACTGTCCTCCAAGCATTCCTCCAGTCTCCTCCATCAGCATTGATATACACTTGTCGAAGCACAGGACTCACTTTTCTTTGCTAAAGGGATGGAAAAGCATGTTTGGAAGAAAGAAGTGAGGAGTAAACAAGTGGAGACAAAAGAGGACGTTTGTGGAACCACTTAGAATCACTATGTTGCTAAAATAACCTTGTAATCTGAGGAAATTGGCTGTGAGTAGGTTTTCGGCTACAAAGAGACACAAAACCTCTACATGGTTTGAAGCTGTTTTGCTGAAGGGAAACAGCTGTAGTAGCTGGCTTGGATTCTGAAATGTGTTTCGGATAAAAAACCCCAACAAAACAGCAAAACTCCCCACATGTCCAAGATGTACATATGTGCAGAGAACATCAGGAGAGTCTTAGAGAGCTCAGCAGGGCCTGAATGAGAACCACACCTCTTCTCAGGAAGGAGTGATGAGTGCACAGGGAGTCTTACTCAATTTACTCTCTTATTTAGCCTGCGCAGCCTCTACCAGCAAGGGACTTTCAGCTTTTGTTCTTCCCAAAGGTAGGCTAGGTTAGAAAGCTCTTAACACTCCTTTTTCTACCAAGTAGATTTATCTGAGCAAGTCCCAATGGGCCTGAATCCAGCTACAACAAACTTTCTCAGCACTTCTGACTGTTATGAAATGTTGTGACTCAGACAAGCTACATCAAAAAGAGAACACAGTTTATTTGTTTACTGGAACTTAATAAACCAGGGCAGGAAAAAAAAAAAAACAGTGTCAGAAAAGACACATCGCCACATATCTTCATCTTAGAAAGCTTAATTCTTCTCTCTGACCCTAGGCAGGTTTCTGGCTGAGAAAGGGGTGATCAATAGCTAACTCATGTAAGCACAGTTAACTGTTAGGAGACAGCAAATGTTAATTACAAAACCTAAGAAGCCGGATTCGTCCTAATCTTGTCAAGATAGAGGGGACAAGGATCATCTCAGAAACTGCTGAATCACTCTACAAAGGACCATGCACGCTCCAGAAAGAAAGGTGAAAAGTGCATTGTGAGGTAGACTACTAGCCTTTATCAGAACGACCCCTGAGGAAGAAGAGAAGCCTTCTTCAGTGCGAGCACCAGGATACACCGCACATGTGTGACACCTATGCTAATGATATTAATGACTTCCAAAAAGTAATTTGTATAACCACTCCTATCCCAAGGAATGCGATGAATATTCATGAATTTTACCCATAGTATTGTGTTGTAGGAAGTGCCGAGATATGTGTTGCTAGAAGAGCGATCCCCTACATACCCGGCATGCCTAATAAAGCAAATACCCACTTCTCTGACTCTCTCTGAAATGTCTCCTGGCCCGGTTTAGGGCGATTCATGGCTTTCTGCCTCCACATACACTATTGACTGTCTGCCTCCCTCCCCAGGCCCATAGCTCTGCACTTCAGAAACCCTTAATCACCTGTCCTGTGACACAGTTGAATCAAAGTGTAGTGGTTTAGTTCACTTATTTGTTTCTGTGAGATATGAATTGGGAGAAATGCAAAGCAGGCTCAAAAACTTTAAAGAATATTAAGAAAGTTTATTACTACCAGGATTAAAAGAAAAAGAAACACTAAGAAAGTA
>VZRO01002408.1:56153-118444 GCA_013397915.1 Daphoenositta chrysoptera
TGTGCAGCTCACGGGTGTTCCTCAGCTGCCCACAGCTTTGAGGTGGGGGGTCTCCCACAGCATTCCAGGGACTTGTGCCCTGGCGCTGGGGGAGGGGAGGCTCAGGCCCGCTCTGGGAGTCGGAGCTCAGGGCCATTTACCTCCCCCCACCACCGCGGGAGAGCTGGATCCAAAGGGAAGTTCCCGTGCCTCCAGCAGGTTTAAATATGCAAAATTGGAAAAGCGCAATTGGATCAAGAAACTGTCAATAAACTCAGCTCCAACCCACAACACAAAGGTATCAGCATTTCCCCACTTATGTTCCCATTGCCATGGTGAACAGCAACAGAGCCTGAAAATATAAGGTCAAAACATAGCTTAGATATCTCCCACAAGCCATATGGAAGAATCATTTTCTGAGGAAATTTCTGGCATAAATTTGTGCCTGTTCTCTGACCAAAATCACACCTCAGCTCAGCTCTCTGGACTCCTAAGAGAGCTCCTGGGACAGAGAACAGTAAATATCCCTAAAAATCTTGAACCCAGATTCCTCTTCAGGAACTGAAGAAGAACTTCCTAGTTTCTTATAGATTATCAGTGTTACGTCTTTTGATGTCTGTCAGCCTCACTGTGTTTCCTTCCACCAGGTGGAAGTTCAAGTCCCTGGCACATCCCTGCACTGCTTTGCCAAGCAGCCCAACATCATTTCATAGGAATTGATTATTATTTTCCATCTCTCAGAAGCCTTCCAGCCTATCCTTGCAGAAATTACAATGGTAACATATGACAATATATGTTGCATCTGGATATAATATTTGTGAAGACAAACCAGACCTCTTCCCCAGTTACTATTCCACTGAAAATCAAATGTCGGTCTGCACGTCTTGGATTACTCAGAGATAATGCAGTTAGCATCACAATACAGTTATGTAAACCGTATCTAACTAATCAAACATCAAGACAGAGGAAAAAATAGGAGAAGTCAAATGAATCCTGGAAAGAGACATGAAGTACAGGCTGCACATGCTGAAATTCCTGAGGAAAGATGAGAATTATTGTGGTAAGTATATCACAATTTAGGCCAGCCTAAGAGGGAAGCTGTCCACTTGGTGAAAATGTGGACCAGATTTCAGTATAAATTGGCATTTCTGGGCATTAAATAGGATTATTCAATAGATGAGAACACAAAAGTGCAGTATTGACAATAGTGTCAATATATCACAGTGGCAATACCCGGTTTGGTATCCTAGGCTTGCTGAATTATACGCTGGGCAACACAGAAGCTTTTCATTTCTGTGTTACCTCCTGTACCACCTCAGCCTCCTATGGATTAATTTTAAAACAGCTACTTTGGGAACCTGTGAGAACAAAGGCAGCTCCATGTCAATTTTAGCTTGGGAGAATGGCAAAAATCCGATTCTAGCTGCATCTTATGTGGAATTAAATGCAGACTCAGACTGTAATTTTGACGTAGTTATCACAACACAGAGAGATCAGCTGTTCTTTCCACTGTGAATTGCAACAAGCCTTCTCTACTGATAAGTTTTCATGTCATAGCTGCATTCTGACCTGAAAAACAATGCAATTTAGAAATTCTTCTCCTCTACCTTGAAACAATCTTGAGGAATCCAAGTGAACGCTTCATTTTAAACTGGATCACCAGCAAAATGAAATATGATAAAAAAATAAAAAGATATCAAAATTAAGAAAATGATGCAATATCCAAGGAAAACAAATAAAGATTTAACCAGAAAATAGGCATAGCTGAATGGAAATTGTTCTATGCAATATAAAAAAGTGTCAGTAAAGGGTTGTTGCCTGCTTTTCTCACTTCACATCAAAACTACACTTCGATGCTTTGTTGTTTCAGTCCTAAGAGATCTCAAATGTTTGCCTTGAACTACTACTGACCACACACAGTTTGATGAGAAAGACCAAAAGTTTAGTAGGAAGTGTGTACCATAAGCTGAGGAGCAACAGCTCAGAAGTTGTATCATTCAGCGGGCAAAAGTACACTACAGCCTTCACATAGGGAAATAAGTCCTCTCTTGAAAAAAGCCCATGGAAGTAAAAACAAAAGAACACTGTAAGGAAGAGGAAAAGCTTTCTCAGTGCATTGAGGTGACCAGCATGCAGCATATCAGAACCTTTCCAAAACACTACTGCACTTTCTAGGTCACCATGTGCAGGTTCCAATATCTTTCCAAAGGCAAAAGAGTCTGGAAACTGGTCTGGAAGATAGCCCTGATCAATTCCTAGATGATAGATATATATGTCATTATGTTACAGGACTGAACAGCAGCATATGCAAGCCAAGTCTCTTTCCTGAAGGTACGATGAGTCTGTGCAAGCCGTTTCCGTGTCTTCTTCTTGATATTTCCTGTGCGAGTAGTTTCCTTGTCTTCTTGATATTTCCAGCTGTAGCAAAAACAATAATGATGATGCCCACTGTATTATGCATTTAGATAAGATGTAAAAATAAACAGAAGTGGATATG
This sequence comes from Daphoenositta chrysoptera, assembly GCA_013397915.1. Taxonomy (NCBI): domain Eukaryota; kingdom Metazoa; phylum Chordata; class Aves; order Passeriformes; genus Daphoenositta; species Daphoenositta chrysoptera. The sequence continues at coordinate 58,630 of VZRO01002408.1, forward strand.
TACTTAGGATAAAATTGCTTCTTGTGTTTTCTTCTCTTCACTATCATTCAAACTCAGTCAAGGAAGCTTAACAAGATACTGAACTTAAATGCATCTGGAACTGGACAATCCAGATTCAGCCCTAGCAGTGTAAGAGTTAGCATCATTACCAATATTCTGAATACCACTCCTCCAAAAATCTCAATGTGAAATATCAGAATCCTCTAGAAGGTGGGGGTTTTTCCCTCTCCATGGGTATGTTATCATAAATATTAATTGGAAAAAATCTATTTACTTCAAATAGGAGGGGGAAAATGTGCCAGACTGAAGATGCCCATGGCAGTTGCAGTGAGGAAACAAGAAACTATAGAAGTCTAGACCAACATGACAGCTTTTAACATGCCACTGTAAAGGTTCAAGTATTTGTTAGACAGACTTCTTTAAGAGTCTGATGATCTTATCACCAATCACCTTAATGATGGTGCATACTCAGCTGAGAGGAACTGTGGAAACAATTTGACTCTAATTATTTGAATTCATAGATTTTTTTTCAATTTCTATTTTTTTTTTGAAAGACAATATAAAAGTTAAAACACAACTGCTAAAAGAAGCAGCAGAGAAGTCTTACTGAGCAATCATAGAATACCAGGTTGGAAAGGGACCTAAGGACAGTTTTGCTGTGGCACTCGCAAGGCTCACCTTACCTGTGCCATTCTACCAGCATGAAATCATGCCCACAAGCTTGTAATCTGGTCTGGGGACTCAAAAGAAAAAGGTAGTTGTCACCTCTACCTGTTGTTCATCTAAATAATAGTCAGCAGCAGCAAGAAACTGGCACAACGCAGCTATGTGGGAATGTACCAATATCAAACTTCCATTTAAGATTCTTTAGGTCTAGGATGGAACTTTAGAGGGAAACTAAAGAAGTACACTTAATCTGCTCTGTGAGTACCAGCACTTCTGTAAAACAAACACGGCAGCAATGAGGGATCTCACAGGACCCAACATCTTTGAAACTCAGTCTCACACAGCATAAATATAGTCCCCTGATTTATCCATCCTCTTTTCTACCTCCTCTAAATGACTGCATTTGAATCATGCATATTAGAAAAAGCATCAGGACGGTACCATTAGCTGCACTACAAGTCTCAGAAGCACAAATGGCATGGAATGTCTAAGCCTTTTAAAAATGATCCTGTTTTCCGCTGCAGATCACCTGGCATGCACAGCTCAGCTCTCTGAAAAAATAATGCAGTCACTCCCTGATTAAATTACTCCTGAAGTGGAAAAGACATTGAGCAGCCTGCCTGTTTTGATTGGCTGTGTAGTGACTGAGCTCCATGAATATGGAAATAATTGGAAATCCTAGACCAATATAGAGGAGGATGAAGAATATGTGACCCACATAAAGGGCATGTTGGAGCTGCATGAAAGTGAAATCATAGTGTAATATTTAACAAGTGAAAAATCCTTGATATCAGTGATAGAGGTTAGAAAAAAAATAAAGGTTACTTCAATAAAATGCCAGAGTTTTCCAACAGAGATGCAAAGCCTTTTCAAATACATTTTACATGCTCCTTTCTCCTAGGAAAGAAGTAAATCTGAGATTTTATTTTAAATCCTAATTCATAACTCTAATCTATGCCTTTGGGTCTCTTTTGCTCTTGATGTTTAATAGATTAACAAGATTACTGAGTGGTTGCCAGACAAGTTTTTTGATTTGGGCTCTGAAGCTTTGACCTTAGTAGTGGTTAATAGCCCAAAAGATTCTAATCAGAGTATGAGAAATGGATAAGTACCCTAGAAAAACCAAAAAGCTTTGCCACCAGATAAGCCTGTTTTCACCAACTCAAACAGACAAACTGCAAAGAAAGTAAGAAAATTACAGCCCTGAACTTACTGGAAAAATTCTGTCACATACGGCTGTAAAATCTAAAAAAATCTTACATTTTCCTTGGATGTGGCTCACTTGCCCACCTATGCTAACCAGGAAGAACCAGCACTCCAGTGTAAGAGGTGTTATGGTGAAATTTAAGTGCTCTGCTTCCCACATACTCCCTGCAGCTGGAGTACAAGGCACTTTCAGGTGTGCCATATAGCTCTGTCTCTCCTGCCACTCCCCGGAACTGCTGGCAAACAAGGTATGTTACAGCAACCTTCTTCAGCTTTTCTACCTGGCTGTCATAGCAAAAGGCAGATCCAATAGCAAGGGAGAAAAATGAAGTCTAAACCACACTGGACAAATGCAAACATCCATGCATGTAGAATTCTAAACACTTTTTGTCCCAATCTGAAAACTAGGGCTACTAATTCCTGACAATACTTTTAAGAGGTTCTGAGATGTGCTCTCAAAACAGTTTTGTGTGTACCTTACATTTGCAAAGATCTAGTTTCTTAGTGTACTTAGTTCCTAAGGATTTTAGAGTGAAGCTTTTTTTTACTTTCTCTAATGCTAGGAAATTTTCCTTTCATTCCTTTAACATTACAGAAGTGCTTTTCATTTCCTGAACAATTTTCAGAGAAAGCCGGTATATTTTTGGAATAGCTTATTAATTCATAAAGTTATATACATGGTTCAGTTAAACATGAGAAAACTTCACCACTGACATTTATCTCACAGAATCACCTTACAGTGTCCTGCAAATTGAAGAGTCAGTGACATGTTTTCTATCCCTGTGGCTCAAACAAATCTCCATTATCAGTTTCTAAGCTAGTAACCACTACTTCCACAGTAAGTTCATTAATCTAAAATATTTCTGTTTAAATTTGCTAGGATTAGAGGTAACATTATGATGTGTTACATATTCCCCTCAGATAATTTTTTTACTTAAAAGCAGTCTGATGAGAAAAAAGCAGTGCAGGTAACCATGACTCACAATACACACCACTGTGTATTTTGCTAATAGCTTTTTACAAGTTTTCTCAAAGTTTATTTAAAATTTCTTCCCTGAAATCAAGAGGCTTCACCTTCTTGCAAATAAAATATTACAAAATTTCCTGTGCAAAGGGTGTTTCAAACCTGTTACCTCTATTTTCAGACTATTCTAACTGAAGAGGAGTGCTTTTCTAAAATACTGGCTCCACATTAAAAGTACACATGGGAAAGACTATTTGATGTAAAGCTCCTCCTTTCAAAATCAATACAACTCAAAGTTTCCCTCTGTGAAGGAAGTTGATACCTATCTGGTCATTCTAGATGTTAATGAAAATATCAGTTGTAGGATACATGGAAGCAAAGAACACCAGTATAGACATATTCTGGTCTGGGCAAGTTGAAATCTAACTGTCCTATCAGGGGTTGAGTGACTGGCTACAAAAGCTAAAAAATAAAAATTAACACAATGCACCGTTCAAAACTGGAAGCCACTTGGTTCACTGAGTGATTGCCATTGATCCCTGGCATGCAGCTCTATCTAACTCTGTTATAATCATGGCCAGCACTTTCATAACTATCTTCTATGAAATCAATTCATAGGGGAAAATGCTAAAAAACTCCTTAAAATTCTATAAGGACGAAAACCCCACTTTTAAGACTGAAATGTTCTGCCTTGTAAGCCCTCCCAGATGTAGTTGAAGTACCACCTTGGTAGCAGAAATGGCAGCACAGGGGACATAGCATCTCCTTACATTTCACCATTCACGTCCCAGCAAAAGATGTGAATGCAACAAAAACCAGTGACCATCAGTACTGGTCTGTGTAACATGAAACTCTCTGAAGCTGCCTTAGTGCATGTGGCTGGGAGGTCTTTGAATATTCAATTACTCCTGTGGTTTGAACATTTTGGCCCGTAATTCTTTATTGAGCCAACTTTCAAAAGAAACAATCACTTAGTAAACCAGATGGAGTTACAGATGGCTCAACTGGTTTGAAAACTAAGTGATTCTAATTTCTAAATATGACTATACAATAAAATATAATCTCGTAGGCAAAACTCTTGAGCTTAAATGCAGGACATTTAAGTTCAGCTTCTGGTTCTGCTGCTGGCCCACTGGCAAGATTCCATGTGAGTCTTTTTACCATATACAAAAGAGGAACAATAAGAAAATTACCTCAAAATCTGAGCAACATTATTAGCAGATGATTAATTGATATATTGGGCTGTAAACTTCTGGCTTTGAAAATCTTGATCCAGTTTCTTATCCTGGAAAGGAGGAGAGGATTATTCAATTTAAGAACTGTCAACTATTTATAGCCTCAGTGTCTTGGGGTGACTTTATGATGTGTATCCCCTATCACCACTCTATGCCCAGAAGATGAATTCTGTGCCTTTAAGCCTGGGTGTGAGAGAAAACTGAGCGAACTTTTCAAAACAATTGCTCAAGGACACACAGCTCTGCTCTGGGCTCGGTGGCAGGGAGGGTGGCAGAGGCGACCTTGCTTTCCAGCCAGTTTTCAGTTTTTTCTCTCTGTAGAGAATTTTCTTGGGACTTTTGGTTTGGTTTTTTTCCCTCTTCTTCTCTTTGGGACTGTTTTACAACACCGGAGTGTATCGGGGGAGAATTTTCCTTCCGAGGCCCCTGGAAGGGGGCCCACCGACCCAGCTCTGAGGAGGAGAGAGGGCAACACCCAGAGATGGACTCTGAAAATCTTCCCCGGTTTCCCTCCACAGCGAGGGATTTTATTATTTAGCATTATTATCCTTTTCTTTGTATGTTTTTTAAAATAAATAGTTTTTATCTCTTTCACTTTCCTTCGAGGAATTTTTTTTTTCCCGAACCTGGTCGTGGGGGAAGGGGTGGTGGTACCCTGCCTTTCCCTCGGAGGATATTCTCCTTTAAATTTGGCCAAACCGGCACACTCAGCTATAAAAAACCCAATTGTTTTAAGAAATGGCAAGCCAGAAGCCTCTTGCTGCCTGAACCATCTCCAGCAGAAACAATTCCCAGAGGTATCTGCACACTGTTCCAAGGTTGCTGGAGTGCATATTGTTCCATGTCCTCTTGCCAGTAAATTGCCAAACCACTTTCAGACACACAATGGAGAGGAAAAAACAAAAAAAGTTCCAAGGATTTAAATTCAGTAGAGCTTCTATCACTGTTCTGTTAGTCTAGGAGGATGATGCCCATGTGCAAGTGATTGAGTTACGTTTCTCTGTTATCAAGGCAATGCAACCTGGTCTAGTGGAAGGTGTCCCTGCCTATGGCAGGGGGGTTGGAACTAGATAATCTTTAAACAATGTTCAATGCTAATGTACTCTTAAGAACATTCCCATTGGCTTTAAGGGTGCTTGGCATGGAACAGAGTTAGCATAGTACAATTTAGCGTAAAACACATAAAGCTGTTGATGATGAACCTGAAAACAGAATACAGAACTGTAACTACTCTAAAACTGAGGAGCTATCTTTGTGCCTTAAAAAAAAAAAAATTCTTGTCACCTGCTTCAGTGGGCTCATCCTTAAACAGTAACACACAGCTCTCTGCTGTCTTCTGACAATTAATTTTCTGCCTCCATGTCAGATGAAAGCCAGAGCACTGCACAACATTGAATATGTTAATTTACTCATTGGTAGAGAACACAGCTCACCATGAAGACATTTTTTCTGAAAATTAGGTCCCAAAGGGAGGTGAAGACATTTACTCCTGTTTTGACTAACCAGTCAAGTATAAGAAGGTAACACATACACTAATAAAGGTATCTGTCAGTCTCTAACAAGGAAATCATTAAGAACAATGACGACATCTTATCTCCATAGACACAAATGAAATAGTTTGGGGATGAAAGATTAACACTGCACTGTCTGAAAACTTTTGTAGTGCTACTGAATAAAAAATTACTTTCTTCAAGAATCAGAAAATGACCTGAGGTATGCTGGTGCGGCCAAAGACGTGGTGTGACAGAGCTTTCTCTCACCAGAGGGTAACTAACTGATGGAGGCTTGTGAGCAGGCTTTTTGCAGTACATGTGACCTGAAAGGTAAGCAAACAAGAAAATCTTGTCAGAAGAGGATCAAGTCACTAGGACAGGGTAATAGAAAATAGAAGCTAGGTAGAAATAGATTCAGCATTTTTGCCGTATGTTTTTTGTCTATATCTTGCATAAGTGTATCTAAGTGCATTGATGATTTTAATTGTTACAAATGAAAGCTCATAGTGCATTTCCTCTTAACCTGTCTTGACTTGTGCCTGGTTTAGACTAACTAGCCTTTCCTTACTAAGGCCACGGCAATACACAGACAAGGGTAATTAAACAAGCACCCAGTTAACCAGGTAACAGGAACCTAATTCAGGGCATGCAAGGAGAAATACAGCAAGTCATCATCTCTGCTACATTGACTAGTTGGAAAGCTGACACCACAAACATCAGGAAAAACAAACACCTTCCAGTAACTGTTGGGAAGCAAGAAGGATGGAATCTAGTAAGATATTACATCAACTCCAAAGATCCCAAAGAACACACCAAGGCACCCACATCCCTTATCCTCCTTCCCCACGCATATTTTCTGGCAAAGTAATGTCCATAGAAATGTCAACACATCATGGTGGGATTCTGATAAGATTGGCTTTGAAAAGGAGGACAAACCAGAGATCAGAAGGGAAGGAGGGCAGCCAAATACACTCTCTGCCAGTGATGGTGGATCAGAGATCATATCTAATTTTTTCAGAAAAAGGTTCAGAAAATATGTTCTATAAAGACTGCATTGGTTTACTATACTGCTTACTTTTAAGTTTTTTAAGGAACATTCAACTTGAGATAACTTTAACAATAGGGAATAAGGGAGATTTTTTTTTTACAGTAGAAAACAGGTTACAGACATACAGTGTGTATTTGCACTGTGACAGGATATGGATTTATAACTCCAAAAAATAAGATGACAGAAAATAATAAGATTTGGTGTAATTTTGATTAAAGAAAGTTAAGCCTCAATGGGTTTTAAAACACCTTTGAATTAATTTATTCATTTGAGTATTGTAAATGCTTATAGTAGTAAATATTTTTATTCTATAAAATTAAAAATAGTTTACTGTAATTTTGTAACTCTAGCCTCTATTATTCCCTACCCCATTCCAAGTGAAAAACTTCTCGACAAACTGTTAAAGGACACTTCTCCTGAATGGAGCTAACACTAGGTGGAATTCAAACAGCAAACAGTTTCAGAGATGTGAGGAGCCAAACAAGTTAGATTTAAAATATTCTGCTAAATCAAAAGTGTTTCTGGACCTGCAGTAGAGCATGTCTGCCTTAAAACATGCAGATTGCCCTTGTAAGAGATGCTCCAAATATCCAGATGGATTGATTTAAATAATGAGAAAATTATAGAAAGCATGTGCAAAAATCTTGAATTATAAAAACTGTAACCTTGATACAGAAAAGGGTAAAAGAAAAATTAACCTCTCTTACATGGCAAGCTCTTAAATTGCTTGAAAATAAATATGAAAAAGAAGTAGTATTTTCTAATTCCCCATGCACTAATCCTAACTCACTAGTAGTGGTTTCCCACACAAGCCCATTTTCAATGCAGTTGCATTGGGCAATGTTGCAGTGACACCTTTCAGCTATTCTCATGCTCATAAATAATGATTCAACCTTTTAAAGCTATATACTTCCTGTAAGAGGCAACATTAAGTAGACAATGTAGTAAACAGCTTGATATGAATAAGTATTTGTCTATTTTATTTGAACTACTGTTAAAAAAAGAATACATGAAAAATACATTGTATACGTTTGAAAACAATTCTACTCAAGTTAAACGTTACCATAAAAGTCATCCTCTTACAAGGAAAGTGATTCACAGTGGAAACAATCTGAAACTCAGCTTTACAAAATTTGCACAAGAACTGCCCACCCAGGGCAAGAAACACACTCACTCCCACACAATGTGATAAGCACAGAGGGGGAAACCAAAGCAATTACAGAAATGGTCTTTCATTAATCTAGAGTACACAAGCTAATAGGAACATGCAGACATGTAGTTGACATTGTTGAAATAAAAATACAGGATTTTAAGTGTCACATAGACAAGGAACAGCTTTGTAAAAAGTATAAACACATTTTATCAATAAGAAAAACAAATAGCAACAGGATAATCTTAGTAACTATAAAGAAAATAAATACTGCATCTACTTTATGTTCTAATTTCTGAGATAAGGATAAAAAATTGCCTTACCTCAAATACACCTTGACGAGAGACATTAACAATATACCTACATCCTTTCTTAGTTCCCTTGATAGCAATCTAAGAAGAAATACAAAATAGCAAGTAACTATCTTCCCTGCAGAGAGTATGTGCCCAGGAATAACATGCTTCCCAGTAAAGTGTGCAGAAAAGAAGTAAAAAAGAAATAAAAAATTTAAAAAATAAAACTCAAAAAGACAATCCTTGCAAAACAAAAAGACAAGAACTTTATATTTGAAATTCACAGTATGCTTTATTGCATTTTAAGGGAGTAGAGACATTCAGGAATTAGATAATAGAGACTTAACTGTGATATCACCTCAATTCTCACTAAAATATTAATGCAGTACGTTTGTCTACAAAAGTAAGATCGTAAATTCATCCACACAGAACTCAGACACTGAAGACCTAAAAAGATTCCTATTCCAGTAGTAGGCACACGTGGGCTCACACGATACAACCTTATTAACTTGCTTTTTCCTCCTAAACTACAGTGCTTGCTAAAGCGACACTGAAATGTTAAATGCTTTGGTCAAGAGTTCAGTCACTGACCTTCAATGAAAGCCTTATGTTCAGCTCCAGCATTTTCTAACAGCAAACAAGAAAAAAAGAATGGTTTCACGGAATTAACTGTTAAAAAAGAAAATCCTCACATAAGCTTTCCCCGAGGGGGAAGAAATATCCACAAGCTTTAAATTGGCCAGGCGGATTTAAGAGGAAGGGAAAAATAAAAAAAAAAAGTCAGCTCTTTCTGTTGCGTCAAAGAGCCCACTGTGCAATAGGAACAGTGAACAGAGTTGTTAAACTGGCAAGCTTTTGCTGAAGACAGCTTTTCAATATGCTCTCAGCATCGTCTCCCAGGGCTGGCTGGAGACAGTCCCACTCCTCTTATATGGGCTCTGCTCCTTCAAGAGGCAATTGGACAATTAAGGACAATTTCTATTAAAGGACATTTAAGGACAATTAAGGACAATTTCTATAAACATGCTGTTCTCCTGGCTTGGCTGCACATGATGAGGGCAGTTGCATACATGTACATACCTGCATTCAGGGAGCAGACCTGCACGCACTTGGGGAAAATGCAGGCACACTCAAACTAGCCATGATTACCTCGGCTTAAGAGCAAGATGCTATTGATGACTGACGGCTTGCTAAAACACCCTTCCACACTTACACCATTCAGTGTGCTGCTGGAAAGCAATCCTGAAAGGCACACTACTTAGAGAGGAAACCTCTAATGCAATTCCATTGGGATGTTGTAGCCCCAGCAGTGCTCTCTGATTAGAGGAAATCAGCAGTCACACTCTGCTGCCTAGCTTTGTGTGTAGTACAGAGAGCTCGGAGAGCCACCAGAGACTGCAGCTACATAGGGTGAGTGAACCGTCCGTCCCGGGAATGCCGACTCCATCACTGAAGACATCTTTAGAGGCTGAACCAGTGTACATATAGTGAATGGAGTAAGGACACCGAGCAACATGGTTAAACATTAGCAAAGCCACGTTCATCACCACTTACAGGAAACTGCCACACAGATCTCTGCAGGTGAGGACACTGCCCTGCATCCCTTTCACAAGCCATGGAGACCTAAGCAAAGGCATTCAGAGCACAGTTCACTCTACTCCAACCTGCATCTGGTCTGCTGAACTGCCTTCTGGGCTTCACTGCCTACAAAGGGAACCCACGATGGCTTTCCCAAAAAGAGGTTGCAGACAGCAACGTTTTTAGAGATGAGTGCCACTCCAAATGACAAGGCGTTGAATGCCTGCAACATGTGCGCAGAAAGAACTTTCAAGGAAGAACGGCATTGGTAAGAGACAGGAATAGAAAAGGGAAAATACAAACCGTGGAACGCACTTTTCAATGTGACTGCAGAATTAAAAGCGGGGACAAACATATGTAGCTGGTTAATTTAGAATTTCTCTTCTATTTATACATCTTTCAGAATTGCCACAGGGACATTATGAGCCTGAATATGGGGGAAGGCAGCAGAAGGAAAGGAAGTATATGCAGGAGTTAAATTCTCTCTATTTGTGTTCTTTCTCTACTTAGTGAACTTCTATATGGAAAAATTACTTCTTTAAGACCTTCTCTTGAAATCCTTCCAGGTGAAAATTAATTTCTCTCCTGTAAATTGTTTCCATAAATGACAGACTGAGTTTCTGCAAAATGTACCTTCAACTTAGAAGTGAAATACAGCATTTTATAAGCTTTTAACCCTGTAAATTTAATACAATTTCCTATTTGTGCACCAAGCAGTGTGTTGCTTTATTGTGTTCTGACAACACCGGACAGCTCACTGTAGTGAGTACAGCCCCAGCTGTAGTGTCGCTGGAGTCATATGGGTGTTGCTTTGACCATATGAAAGTAGAGTGATAATAATTCTGTCTGTGCTGTATGGAAGATAATTACAATCTGGTTCAGTTTCCCAGATCTAAAAGCTAGGCAGGTATTTTAACACATATAATAATAATAATAATAATAATAATAATAATACCTGCTCATAAGATTACCTAAATGTTTCCCCCTATAAATCCAGACTCCCCACCACTCATCACTGTCAAACTGCAGCCTGAAATAAACTGGTAATATTTGCTCTTCTCCTGAAATGGGTTTTTTGTTCATCTTAGTATCATAAAAGTACATTTATTTGCATGTTGAGCAGGTGGCTGGACCAGATGATGTCCTGATGTCCCTTTCAACCTAAACTATTTTGATACTGTGAAAATGAGGTCAATTATTAAAAGCTGCCTTAGGCTATTACAGAAATTAAGTGGACTGTGGCCAACTCCAGTGTTTTGAAGACATAATCTGGATTCAACTGTCAAGACTAAAGACAGTTTCAGAGTCAAAGATCTCCATTCTGTCATTCTGGGAGAAGCTACCAGATCTGCTGAAACATAAACCATAAGCATTTGTACTGATATTGCCACCTATGAGGTCTTTAACAGATTTCACTTTATGGAGAGGGCTGTATTGGTTCCCACACATCCCTTGCTGTTTCACTCTTGGATTCCCAATCTCCTTTTGTTTTTCCCTTCTTATCTATCACTCAGTCATCCAATCTCAATTTAGTGTTATTCATTTGCAAGGGACAAAGAAGACACTGAGAATTCTCAGTGACTGAAAGCCCAGACAACTCATCTCAGCTGTAGAAATCCCTCCGCACAAAGCAAAGGACACAGAATTGACCCAAAAAAATCTAGAAAATAACAACCTTTTGCATGATCCCTTGTTTTTGTGTAGACTCCACCACACTGCTAGCTCAACACAGACTGTCTTCTCCAAGGACTCACTCAGAAGATGTTAAGAAGATGACCATTTTCAAATCTCTTCAGTATTATGCAAAGCTTTAGCTTCCTTGTTACCCATGCCAGACATCAACTCCTGCTCCCTAGGCCTAAGGAGTGGCTATCAATTCAAGCCCACACCATTTAGCACAGCAGTTATCCCAACCTCCACATCATAGACCACTTTATCCAATATCTAAAACCTGACCTAGGTGCCTGTAGGGCTTGTCGTTAATACACTAGTCCTGTGTAAGTGACAACAGCCTATGGCACCAAGCCAGGAAAGCCAACACAGAACGGATGCTATCTGCTGGGATTATACTGATCCAGAAATGTAGAAGGTGGAGAATGACATTCAGAGCCCTTTGCAGCTGCCAAGTGCCAACCTAATGCCTTCCAAGCACTCTCTTGGCTCATGGACCCTCTCTTTTTTGGTGCAGAAGGAATGTGAAGAGCTAACACCAAGGTCTACAATATGGCCTTTGCACACATCATGTATCTGTCCCTGTGCTGCATCAGCTACGCTGCCTGAATCCATGGCAAGCAAGACCTGTTACTCACAGGTCTTCCTCAAGAAATGGGATGATCTTCCCAGGGAAAAATCATCCTTCACAAGGTGGGATGACTCAACTGCTTCGAGGTCAATGTTGTCTCTTTCCTGCTATAGACGGTCACAAAGCCTCTTCCTGAAAAACAAGGCTCATGTAGGCATTTCAGCCGAGTCCTGTATTCCTGCAGGAAGGAGGCTGTGTGCACTTCCAATTGTCTGGCTAAAACGTTGAGATTCAGCATGTCCTGCACTGTGGCAATCAAAACAGCACAATCTGGGCAAAAGCTCAGGAATGCCACTTTAAGTGGGGAGGAAGCTTCAGACTCTGACAGGCGTAGCCCAACCCCACCACCACCTACATGCTTGGCTCCTGGAATGGGAGATGAGCATGCAGCGCCATTGGGACACCGGTAGTTCAAGTTTAGTACAACAATGGCTCTAAACAGTCAGCCTGGCAAAAACCAGTAGGTTATGTTCCAAGCACCTTAAATACTAGTCCTTTGTTACCTGTTACAGACACAGTGCCCATATTCTGAAGAACCACAGTGCTCCTCTTCCTCTCATCTACAAATGAAACATTGGTGGTGTTTCCTGCCTGCTAAGTGGAATCATTTGCCCCAATCCCCTGCATGTCTGGTCCTGCTGCCTGTCTTGTATCTATGAGAGGATCACAGAGCAAACAGTTTTACTTCCTAAATCCAGGGGTTAGGCAGCCTTCATATAAATCCTTTCTTAGGTCTAAACTCTTCCAAGCCTCAACTACCTTTGTCTATGTCCCCTTCAGACCTCTTTTCTGCCAAGTTACGGTGTTTGTATCATGAAAAACTGGACTCTCAACTCCTCCTCGTCTGGAAGGCTTGAGTAGACTGGCAAACACATGAAGCACTAGGAATACAGAAACAAGAATTCAACAAATCTCGGCAAGAGGCCGCAGTTCTTCATTTGAAAAAACCCACATTTAAAAGAAATTAAAAAAAAAAAAATCCAGTGTCCAGAGAACACACATGTGCACACACAAGGAAAAAAAAAGAAAAAATGGTGTTTCTAATTTACTGGAAGTATTCCCCTTTGCCTAGTGGGTTAAATACAGCAACATCTTGCTTTCAGGACACCTTGTGAAACTGGTTCAAAAACTGCCATCTCTCTGCCTAGCTGATGTTTTAGGGATGATTCTGCACCAGCAATTTTTCAGAGGACTCCTCACACATGCATTAATTTTCAAAAGTAACTTTTGGTAATCCCCTGCCATACATTTTACTCCTGCAGCATCCTGATTCTGACCTCACAAGCAGCATATGGGGAACCTCAGCCAGCCCATCAGCTCTTGCTGGGCAGTTTCCGAACACAACTTTATTACCATATTCAGCCCCACAATGCAAAACTATTAAATTATTACTGTTTTTCAATCAAATTTGGCTGTATTCATCTGCACAGGCACATAGGAAAGAGCTCTGGGTAGACCTACACACAGTGATTAACCTTGCTGCACTTACAGGGGATTGCAGGGCTGTGAAGCTATTTTTAAAGATCTGTGCCATCCTACAGCAGTTTGTAGTTTGATAGCAAGAGCAGGAGAAGAAGAGGAGGCGCCTGTTTTATGAGAGACAGCTGAGTTTCTGCTGTGGCTTTGTCACCTCCCTGAATGGCTAAGTAATCATATACTTTGTGCTTCCTCCAAGTACAACTGACTAGTGTATGGTGAGAGCCCTGACAAAGGGGGCAATGAACAGAGCCCCAGCCAGTGTACACTGCTGCCTACTGACAGACTAGGTCAGCCGAATACCCTAAGGCACTTGAGCAATAGGTGTTACTGCCATCATTTGTCAAGGATCCCTAATTAGTATTAGTTAGTGCACCCGCAGGAAGTCAAAACAGGATTCAATTCGAAGTTAGCCTGGACTCAGGCCCCTTTGCAAGCACACCTCTTGCTGAAATCTGCTGAGTTTCACATGGCGACTCTCCCCCAAGCACAGCCAACATTGTAGCCACAGAGTGAAATCAAGTCAGACTCCCACCAAAAAAAACATGGAAAGAGGGGCAATTGATAACAATATAGAGAAGAGGATCTGAGAAGCCAAATTCCCAACCCTCACAGGGACTCTACAGCTGAAAATCTGTGGTAGGGTAGCACTGCAAGAACAGGTTTTCACCTGCAGCAAAATGAGTGGATATGTGGGCCTTGTGCCATAACTGAGAAAGAATAAGGCAAAAATACACCAGTCACCTCAGCAGGAAAACGAGGACCTTGCCTTTTATCTGTAACAGAGGTTACAAGTATGTTGGAACAGTTTGCTGAAGGGATTATTGCACTAATGCTTAGATGTGTAGATTTATGGATTTGATCGGTGGAAGTCCCCAAGTGCAAAGTATGTAAGGTCTGTTGCAACATCAGAAAGGAAGAGCCTGCTTGAAAGGAAAAAACAATAAAGTGACAAGGAAATAAATAGAGAATTTCTACTAAGTAACATAAAGGGTTACATTTGCAATCAAGCCACCAAACACTAATGGTAAGAAGCAAGACTCAGTTCCAAGCTGCTGAAAGGTAGGTGCACATCTGTGGTGAAAGGTCCTGCTTTTCCTTGGCATTTCCCAGTAGGGACTTTGGTAGTGGACTGTAAGAACTTTTGAGAAGTACTAGCCCAGGTAGCAGTGCCTTGGACTTTTAGAACGGGCTTTGGCTTGCGGCAGCACTAGCTTTCGCAAGGCAGTGCTCCACTGCCGCTCACATCACTGATTTAACTTGGTCTGGCCCAGCGGACCGGGCGATCGCCTGCCCGCTTCCAAGATGGCGGCGAGCGCGCGCCCTGTGGCGGCACGCCGTGGCACGGTGGGGCGGAACGGCGGGCGAGCCCGGCTCGGGGAGCAGCGGAGCGCATGCGCGCAGCTCGGCGGCCGAGGTGGAGCCAGGCCGGGCCGGGTGCAAGATGTCGGCGCAGGGAGATTGTGAGTTCCTGGTGAAGCGGGCCCGGGAGCTGGTGCCGGGGGACCTGTGGGCGGCCAAGGCCTGGCTCATCACGGCGCGGAGCCTCTACCCCACCGACTTCAACATACAAGTGAGCGCCGCCGCTGTCGCAGACGCTCGGTGCCGGGGCCCCGCGCCCCTCCACCGCGCGGGCGTGCTGCGGCCCTGCCTGATTAACAGGCGGCTTGGCCAATGGGGGCGGGGGGGCGGGGCCACTGGCTGCCGCCGGGACAGCGGTTAAAAAACAAAACAAAATCCCCTACCACTACTACTACTACTAATATTTAAAGTACCTCTCCTGATTATGGCTTTTGTAGTAGCTTGGGGGCTTTGCATTGCATTTGACTGGGTACAAACACTGGTCAAAGAACTCTTTGAATTCCAAGTTTTCAGTTTGTATAAAAGTGAAGCAGCGTGTTCACAGAACCATGGAATGTTAAGGGTTGGAAGGGACCCTAAAGATCATGTAGTCGAACCCCCCTGCCATGGGCATGGCCACCTCCCTCTAGACGAGGTTGCTCCAAGCTCCATCCAGCCTGGCCTTGAACACTTCCAGGGATGGGGCATCCGCAGCTTCTCCAGGCAACCTGTTCCAGTGTCTCATTGCTCTCATGCTAGATAATTTCTTGGTAATATATAATCTAAAGTTCCCCTTTTTCAGTTTGTACCCATTTCCGCTTGTCCTGTCATTTCCTGGTGAAGAGTCCTTCTCTGACTTCTCTATCGGCCTCCTTCAGACACTGGAAGGTTGTTAGTGTTAATAATGTTAATATTAAGTATATTATCATATGGAATTGTGTTAATGATGTTAATATTAAGTATATTATCATGCAGAGTTTTATGTCTAAATTAGTGTATGATTAGATAGTCTAAATGCACCTTCCAATTTCTCCAGCAAATGTTGCAGTCCTTTAATTTTCTGTTATGCAGACAGCTGCGGCAAATTGAGGGCAGTTTTTAAGAGTGGAAGGACTAATGTGATTGATAAATGTATTCAGGAAAGCTGATATTCTGTTCTTGCATCCTGTAGTATGAAATGTACACTATTGAGAGGAATGCTGAGAGGACAGCGTCTGCAGGCAGGCTGCTCTATGACATGTAAGTAATCAGAGCTGGAACTCTGCCTTTATCCTTTATAAAGGTGCTGCTTTCACAGAATCAGTTTGGAAAAGACCTTTGAGATGATTGAGTCCAACCTGTGATTTAACACCACTTTGTCAACCAGACCATGGCACGAAGTGCCACATCCAGTCTTTCCTTCAACACCTGCAGGGACAGTGACTCCACCACACCCCTGGGTAGCCCATTCCAATGTCTAATCACCCTTTCTGTGAAGAAATTCCTCCCAATGTCCAACCTAAACCTCCCTTGGTGCATCTGAAGCCCATGTTCTCTTGTCCGGTTGCTGATTACCTGGGAGAAGAGACCAGCCCCCACGTGGCTACACCCTACTTTCAGGGACTTGTAGAGAGTGACAAGGTCACTCCTGAGCCTCCTTTTCTCTAGGCTAAACACCCCCAGCTCCCTCAGCCACTCCTCATAGGACTTGTGCTCCAGACCCTTCACCAGCTGCACTGCCCTTCTTGGGACAAATGAATGTTGGGATTTCCCAAAATATAAACTGAGTATTTTTGAAAATCTATGTGGATAAATTAAGCACAAAAGGTCTAATTAATTAAGAATAAACAGTAAAAAGGAAGGTTGTATTTTCTGTTTTGCCCAAACACATACTTTTATGTGGAGGTTTTGTCTTTGAGAAAGATTTTGAGATCACTGTGCATTCCTTGCCTCAAACTTTATTACAGGTTTGTGAATTTTCCAGACCAACCTGCTGTATGGAGGGAGATCAGCATTATTACATCAGCATTAAGGAATGACTCCCAGGACAAGCAGACACAGTTTTTAAGAGGTAAGGATTCTATCCTGAAGGAATCTAGAGATAAGCCCTCTGATTATTTATCTAGTTTGGCAATTAAATGTCAGATTTTCTAACTTTGCCTGTGGACTGCAGGGTTTGTTTTTTTTCCTCAGTTCAGCCTTAGAGACTTCATGTGGTGTGTTAGGTTGAGGAAAAACAAAGGAACATGACAAGCTGATTCCCATTGCTTTGTCTCTGATATAAGTAGACTTACTCTGCCAGAACAAGAAGCACATGGAAGAGCAATTGAATAGAGTTATCGTCCCACAGATTGCAGAGAACTGTGAATGATCCTAAAAATGGGGTGAATTCTTATTTATGTAGGGAGGGATATAAAAATGAATGGTGTCCAGAAGGACTTTGCATTCACTGCTGGCAACCACAGGCAGTTTTGAAAGCAGAATTTACACCTGACAAACTATAATCTGCTGTTTGAACACATGCTTCAGAAGCTCTAAGGATATTCCAGTTAAGAAAACATTTGATTTTTCATGGCGTGTGTTAATTTTTCAGAGTGAATGCATAACACATACAGGGAGAATATGTGAGTTTCTTTTTAGTGTCTCACTGGGTGTTTAAATTGAAAAACCCCTACATTTTAAGAATTAATTGTAGAAGTGGAAGATAAGTAAAAAAATAAATGAACAGTTTTGAAAAAGCATCTTGAAATGTCAAATACTTAAATATTAGGATTTTGAGTATTCCATTTAATAGCAGTCCTACTTGTCAATTCAAGTTCCTTGCACCCAAATAAACACAGATAAATACTTATTTGGTCTTCTCTGCAAGAAGCAGACCTTTTTTTTTTCAGGTATGTGTATTAAAAGCAGAAAAAAGCATAATCCTTTTCGTTCAGCATAGCAAGGTGATGTTGATGGTCTTTTACACTTTGTCAGTCATCTTTACAATTCAGACACAACAAGTTAAATATTGTCTGTTTTTTAAGGATTGTTTGAGACCCTTCCTGGTCGGGTCCAGTGTGAAATGCTCCTGAAGGCAACAGAGCAGTGCTTTAACACATTAGAAAGGGCAGAAATGCTCCTTCTACTTCTGCGGCGTTTCCCAGAGACTGTGGTGCAACATGGGGTAAGAGAAGAGAAGCTCATAGTAACTATTCAGGATATTGGCACTCAGTTTTTTGAGATTTTGCTGAAATGTGTTTTCCTTTGCCTAGTGAGAGGGTGGGTCTTTTTATTCATGTTGAATTGTGGCTAATAGTTCACACTGCTGTATCTTGGACTTACCACCAGGAAGGAATTAGGCAGAAAACAAACGGAAGCAAATAAAACAATCCTTTGTTTTGTAAATGAAAGAATATGAGTCATATATCACTTTCACTGTCTGTGCATGTCTTTGCTGATAGTTTCATGCACAGTTTTGCTCTTGATCTTGTTTTGCTATCTTCTGGCATTGCTTTTCACCTGCTATTTAGTATGGATAGTTTAACTATACATTTGGAGACTTGCACATGTTGTTGCCATAGAGGGAGTTGCTACTCATCCATCCACTGAACTGTTCAACCCCATTGAATTGCAGTTCAAAAAGTTTCTAAAACCACTGGTCCATTGTTTGATTTTCACCTCTGGTCACACAGGTAGGCCTTGGAGAAACACTATTAGATGCTGAAAGTATTGAAGACCAAGAATCTCCAGTGAATTGTTTCAGAAAATTATTTGGTAAGAAAATACTAATGTTCTTGTTTTACTATGCAACTTTTTAGTATGGCAAGGTTCTGAAGTCAGTAAACTTCTTTCATGATACTATGATAAGAAAACTGCTTTAGTTAGAAGAGGCTCAGGCCATGTTAGTCCAGGCTGAACATATGGTACAAATTGGTATTAGAGCCATTCTTGTGAGGTTTGTGGTGTATGGTCAGCCAGAGATGAAGGCTCCCATTGCTTCTTGAGAAACCTTACCTAGGACAAACAGAACAAAACACCCCACAAACCTACAGGATTTTTTTGTTTGTTTTCTATTTTAGTTTGTGATGTTCTTCCTCTGATAATTAACAACCCTGATGTGCGACTTCCTGCCAGCTTGTTGTATAAATATCTGAATAAAGCAGCGGAATTTTATATTAACTATGTAACTAGATCTACACAGACAGAAAGTCAATATCAAGGTAAGAATATTTTTACAAAGTTAAACTTTCTTAGATTGTATCATAGTATCACTGAAGTGGTGTCCATAAATAAAAAATGCATTATTTTTATGTAATGTATCCTGTAGACAAGGATTAATAGTAGTGTTTAATGTTTCTTAGTTCTTTGATTCCAAAATACCTCATGGTGCTTCAACTACTTAGTCATGATGCTCATGATGCTTCAATATATGTACTGAGAGGTGGGACAAAATGTCCAAGATGTCCTCATCCAGCCTATCATCTCTCTTGTACAAAGAGGCAGAAATACCTGCTGCGCCCTATTAGCCTTCTGTGTAAAGAATGGTTACCCTGAAAGCTCCTATGTAATTTTTACTTCTTGAAAATAAATCAGTTTGTTTGATTTCTTTATGAAGAGAAAAATGTGCTGATTTTCCTAGGTTCACAAGATTCCTCTGATATTATGTCTCCAAGCAAGCGCAGCTCTCAGAAATATGTAATAGATGGTCTCACAGAGAAATCATCCCAGATTACAGATCCTTGGGAGAGGCTATTTAAAATATTGTCTGTGGTGGGAATGAGGTGTGAGTGGCAAATGGATAAGGGAAGAAGGTAAGAAAGGGGTACTTTTCTGGGTATTTCCCCTCAAGGATAATTTGGCTTTTTAATTCTTATATAAGGATAGTTCTCATTGAAGAACAGTTTTAACACAAGAACATTTTCTACAAGTTCACAGCAGCTTTTCTTTCAAGACTGTACAATGTAAAGCAAAAACATGGCTCTAGAGAGCACTTTCAAATTAGTCTCAAATCAATTTTTGATTATGAAAGTCTTGCATAAGCACTATAGTGCTGTGGGGTATCCTTCCCTATGTGCCACAGTAAAAAGAAACGTGGTAAATGTTTTGTGAAATTCCACTAGCATGTATTCCCAGTCTCCACTGACTTGAGGCTGGGGGATATCCTCAGTAGAAACATTGAGATTCTTATATTCGCTATGCATTCTTACCTTTAATTGCAATGTTCATCTAATGTCTTGAATTCTTTTTGTCTCTCTTCCCCTCAGAAGTTTTGGTGATACTTTGCATCGAATGAAAGATCTCTGCAGATACATCAGTAACTTTGATAGTGAAGCCCACATTAAATATAAGAATCAAGTAGTGTATTCCACGATGTTGGTCTTCTTTAAAAATGCTTTTCAGTATGTCAGCAACATCCAGCCATCACTCTTTCAAGGTTAGTTTCTAATGTTTCAACTTCTGTAATGAGTTCTTTGTGATTTCATTGCTAATATCTGAAAGAGCTTTTCTCATTAGTCATTTGAAACTGTTATTTTACAAATCAACACTATAACTTGTTACAATTCTCTCAAGCCGTTAATCTTACCAACAGTACTTCATAACAACTGTGTAGTGGATCAGACCAAAGATCAATCTAACTTAGCATTGTGGTTTTGACCTTGGCCAGCAGTAGTGGATTGTCTAACAAAGAGAAAAGTAACAGACCAGATGTTATGAGAAATGTCCCTAGGGTTGATTCCTGCTCTTCCATGAGCATCATGTTTGTTTCATTTTCTCCTCTGATTTTGTTTCTTTGAAGCTGACATTTTCCTGCTTTCCTTCAGTCAAAAGAAAATAAGTGAAGATATTTTTGCACTGGGAACACACAATAAATTTGTAATTCAGCAAATAAAAGCTGAATAGGAAAAGATTTCCTGAAATTCAGAAGAGTCCATCTTGGCTTTCTTTATATTGTTTAAGCATAATCTTTGAGGTGTGTTTTGCACATTACTCCTAATTTGTAATTAGTTTGTAAATTGAATTTTTAACATATGTGTGTTACCCATGCATTTTCCTACCCACTCACATCTGCATGTGGGACATACCAGATTGCTTGGAACACCTTGGATTGCTTCTTTTGGGGTTGATTGGACTTTTCAGGAGTGGCCCAGAAGCTGAGGAAAGTTTTTTAAGCTCCATTTTGTTTAGAACTTACTGAAATAAACAGCATCACAAAGACGAATTTTCAACGCTTAATAATGAGATACAAAATTCCTTGCAACAATTACAATTGTTATCATAGGTAATTAGTACTTATTAACACTACAATTGTTGATTTATGTTAAAATTATAATTTTAATTCTGTGTGTCATGGTGATAAGTTTCATCACATTTTTCTGCATGGAGCAAATGATCATTTGAGTAGGGAAACAGTCAATATAAATGATAGGTTTTAAACAACCGTACAGAATGTTGGGTGATGAGTTGAACAGTGCCAGTAGGTAGCTAAGCTCAGAGGACAAAAAACGTGGCAACTTGTATGCAGAGAACATAGACTCACTCTTACAAATACAGGAACTAATTAACTAATGAGTCGAGTTTTTTGATCTGTCCAGAGGAAGGAAGAGTTGTGGTGGGGCAGGGGATACTTCAGGTGTACATGAAGTTTTAGCTGCTTGATTCCAAGTTAAAGAAGAAAGGAAGTAAAGAACTAGTGAAAATGTTGCTTTCTAAGTTGTACAGTTGAGTATTTCAAAGCTCATGTTTTCTGAGTGAACCACCAGAAAAAGAATGTATACTGAGATCACAGAGTGCAGTTCCTTTGGTGCAGCTTTTCTGGTACCCTCTGTCATTTTCTGATAGCAGGAAAGTATTTCCAAGACATCTTTTATTCATCTCTGCTTTACCATTGAAGTCCAGTGGTATTCAGTACTTTTCATATCTTTTCTATCATTAGAATTTTTCCTCCGTCTCCTTGGAGGGCTTACTGTAGAAATGTAGAATCCTACATGTTTTGGAAGCAAAGTCATAGAGCTGTCTCCTCTTTCATCTATGAGGATTAGATCTGTGACTCTCTTCTCATGTGCATGGATTTGCTAGAAGCCTATTGAGGGAAAACTTTTCAATGCATTTCTCTTACATAATTCATATCTGCTTTGCTGGAAACTTGGGGAATAAGGCAATTCACACCACTCATAAATTTGAGGCTGCCTGCAGGGCTGGCAGGAGTTGCTATTTGGGCTGATGTGTTTGGGTGTTTATTTATAACACACTCTGCTAGAAAACAATTAAAAACTCTGTAAGCTTAGATTCTAGAGCTCAGACAGAAAAACACAGTGCTGCTTTTTGTATGGCTGTGTAACTTTCAGTATTGTAGGGGGAGGTCTGCAGCCCCAGTCAAGGGTGAGAATGGATTTTCTTTTCTTTTGGGACTGGAGGTTTTGGAATAAAGACTGCAGTGCACTTCTGATCCTGGGAAGGGAATGCTTGTTTGGAAAGCAAAGCGCTTAGCTGGCATTAATTTGAATCAGTATGAGTAAAAGGAAAACCCATTTTTTTTCTTCTCAGGTGTTAGAACTAGGCAGCTCTTGAGATTCTAGTGGTGAAACTCTTCCAGCATCCCTGTTGTGGTACTTTGCGTCCATGAGAAACAGATACGAATCTTCTGTATTATATCTTGGCTCTATTTTCAGTTCACACTGGTTAGATTCCAGCACAGTGGAATACATGATGGTACAGGAGAGGTGATTCCAATGTGTTGTAGCCTTTGTGTAGGTGACATTTCAGTGGTGGTATTTATTGACCTATATTTGTTAAGTACAGCAGATAGGCTGTTTCTTCTAACAGAAGCTTCTATTGTAATGGACTCCTTAGACAATACTTTTGAGTAGAGGGGAAAAGCTTAATAGGTATGTCAAGAGATGAAATGAATTGTTGTTCTACTAAACTCTCAAATTAGTTCTTTGCAGTTACGAATGAGGCCTTAGCTTCGTATCTTCCAGCAAATAGAAGAAATGCACAAACTGAAAATACTTGTTCGCACTAGTGGTTTTACCTGGCAGAGATTTCAGAAACAGGAAACAGAT
Organism: Daphoenositta chrysoptera; assembly: GCA_013397915.1. Taxonomy (NCBI): domain Eukaryota; kingdom Metazoa; phylum Chordata; class Aves; order Passeriformes; genus Daphoenositta; species Daphoenositta chrysoptera. The sequence goes on from VZRO01002408.1 coordinate 81,406, forward strand.
TAAAGAATTCCTCTTTCCTTTATATTTCTCTTTGACTGAGCTGTGCAGATCTATATGCAACTTGGTTGTGCAAAAGGAGAAAGTGTTTTTGGAAGGAAGGCTGTTTCAGTAGTGATCACGTATCAATGTTGTTTGAGATTAAGAAGTATTGTTCCTATGTTATGTCTAATGAGGCACTTAAGTACTGGGGTCCGAAGTAACAGGTACCACATCCCACCGGAAGTTCTGTGACACCAGTGAAAGCAGAAGTTGTTTTCTGTGTGTCAAAATGAGGCTTTTCTATTTTTGGGGAGTGAAGATGAGCTCTGGGAGTCAACTAAAGGTTTAATTCTGTTTACTGAAATCAGTGGGGGCAAAGCTGACACTGAGTGATCCCACTAGGGAAATCTTGTCATAAAATAAACATACTTCTTTGTGGGGTCAGTGCATGTCAGTATATTGCTTTGGTTTCTCGAGAGAAATGTTTTGAGAATATTGCTGTGCTTTGCCATATTTGTGGCTGTTAACTACAGAGCCATTTGTGCCATTGTTCATCTGTTGAATAATTGTACTTACATAAAAGCAAGTAATTCCTGATCAGAGAACACCTGCTGCCTGAGTATATCTTGTGACCACTCCAGAAGAAAGGAATTCAAAAATATTCTGAAGCTCTCAATAAAACTCTGGTAATATCTGGTAAATGCACTCTGACCTTTACTGTATGTCTGCTTTGAGGAAACCATAGCTTTACCAGCATAGTTTAAGCAATTAAGTGACTTAATTTCAGATTGCTTTCTCTAGCATTGTGAAGGAAAAAAACCCAGCATGCTGTAGGCATAAGATCTTTCAGATCAGTTCAGAGCAATTGTGAATTAATTTATCTTTAAATCCAGGTCCAAATGCTCCAAACCAAACTCCACTGGTTCTTCTCGAGGATGTACCCAACATCTATGGTGATACAGATATTGATCGTAACAAACATATCCACAAAAAGAGGAAACTTGCTGAAGGAAGAGAAAAAACAATGGTAACTTTTCTAGACTTTTTAATTCATAACAAGAATGGCATTGCTACTGGACTTCAGACAAGAGCGGTTTTGATACAGATGTAAAAGACTTATTTTTAGAGCTACCCTGAATTAGCTGTTTATGACCACAATTTTCAAACAATTTTTTTCTAAAGCCAGCAAGAATAAAACAATTTTTGAAGCAGTTGTTGTAGACACATGTGTACTACTGTGAATGCTTTATTGCTTTAAAACAAGCTAGGTGAAAAATCACATGCACTTAAACTAGGACCTTGGCACCTCTATACATAATTGTCTTGTGTACAGTCGAACTTCTGTGGCTTTAGGGTCCTTTGAAATAAGTATAAATCCAGAAGTTAATCTTTTTGTTTTATACTGACTTCTAAGCAGAGCTCAGATGATGAGGATCCTTCTGGGAAGGCAAGAAGTCGCCACATTACGGTAAACAAGGCTGATCTTGCAAACTCCATTGAAGTATTAGAAAGTTTCAAACTGGCAAGAGAGAGCTGGGAGCTGCTGTATTCTCTGGAATCACTTGACAAAGGTAAGGTAACTGCATTTAGAATTGCATTTAGACTTCATTGCTCTGCATAGAAATATTTTTTTTTATTGTTAAAATGGAATTCGTGCCATTATGAATCCTTAAAATCAAAATTGCTTTGGGTCCTGATTATTTTTGATATAAGTTCCAGTAAGAAGCTTTATCAGTTGTTGTGTTTCTGAATATTTTGTTCCTGTACTGCATTTCATTCTTGATGCATCTTTGCTTATTCACCCCCACTTCTCTTGGAGCAGTTGGCTGATAGTGCTCAGCGAGGATGTGCTGCTAATGGCTGCTTTAGTTAATGATTAAGAACGTGTGTTTTTCTGTGTCTCCCTTTCTGATAGTATTTGGTGTGATAATCTTGAAAAAAATTTCTCTTCTAAAAAGCAGGCAAACAGTACCACCTAGCTGCTTTTAGGTTTGTTGGACACTCTGAAGAGAAGTGTAATCAAAAAATGAGTGTAAAGGAAGAGAGTATTCTAACGTGAAGGACTTCATACTCTTACTGTTTTGGTGCCATTTTTTTCCATTTTTAAATTCAGCTTTTTTGTATATATCTTACTGTTTTTAACCCAAAGCTGTGAAATGTTTCTTATTATCTTTTATTTTTCTTCTCTAACCACTTAACACAGAGTTCACCAGAATTTGTTTGTCATGGAAGACAGAGACCTGGCTTTGGTTAAGAATCTTTCTTACAGACATGATCATCTACCAGGTAAAAAAAATACAGTATAAACTAGGAAAAACACCACCATTGTGTTGCTCTTTCTTCTAGTAAATAGCAATTTACCTCCTTCTAGTAAACAATAATTCTGATTTGCCAGTTTGACTGCTTACAGTGTCTACTGATTTTGTGCCTTTAAGTATGACTCCTCTGGGGATGGAACGACACCATTTGCACCACAACCTAGGCACCCTACTTTGGATATTTCTGTCCCAATAACTCTTGTTTGAGTCCAGCTAGTTTTGGCATATGGAAAAGACATCTGTGTTGGCATTTTGGCAAGTGGATATATATGTAGTGTTATGGAAGATAAGTGCATTTTATTAGTCTGTCAGTGCATTATATTGGAACACAATCAGAGAGAAGAATTTTCAATCAGTAAAAGATTTTAACATGTCTCAGTTAACATATATTCTTCTCCACAAAAATTAGGCGGACTGTGCTCATTCCAATACCATCTACAGAAAAAAGCTTGTTCTTTATTTTTCCTTTGGGGGTCTTTTATTTGTGCTTGAACAAGAGGTATTTCAAACTTCATTAGTCTAAATGAAGTAACTGTTAACTCAAGACTGTAATTATTTGATTCAATTGCAAATATGATTTTGTAAACTGGCTTTTTAAAGCAGAATTTTGTTTGTCTTCTGACTGCTTTGCAAGTGATTGATCCACGGTCTTTTACACAACCCATCACTGGAGAGTATGAGTCTAGATTAAAATTTTGAAGGCTTGTTACTTGGACACACTGTTTTGAAAGCTTCCTGTAAGAGAATTTGTTTTCTATCTCTCTACCTATTTTATAGTAAAGACCCTAACAGTGTTTTCTTATATTCTTTTTCAAAGGGGCAGTACAAAAAAGCAATTAGCAGCCTACATCATTTGGCAGCTCTTCAGGGCTCTCATTCTCCCCAGCAAATTACAGGACAAGGATCTTTAGAAAATCAGAGAGCACTAATCCAGTTAGCATCGTGCCACTTTGCCCTCGGAGAATATCGGGTACGTACAGCATTCCACACACTGGGCCTTCATCAGCTGGCCCTGTGATTCCCATTTCTCTTTTTCCTTAGAATTTCCTGTTAGCCTGCTTTCAGCAGGATATTGAACATAAGCCGGGGTCTACTCAAAAATCTGTGCTTCAAAGGGAGAATTATACTTCCTGCCACATTAACTGACTGTCCGTTAGCAACTCTTTATATATATGTATAGTCTGATTGATAGTTAAGATTTGGGTGGTTAGTTATAATTTTTCATGGCTACAAGTATTTGAGTTGTCCGTGAATGCAATCTTAATTTGAATTCCTTAACTTTAGTGAATGTAGTGGGTTGGAGCTCTTTAAATTGAGGGGAAATTCTTTTAGGTACAGGCTTCATGTGGCAGGGGAAAGAAAAAGTAAAGGAACTTCTGTGATCATGTTAAAAGAGAGTTAGTTATTAACTGACAGTATAAGAGACATCAGAACCATATTGTCTGGCCTGACCGGTGACCTTGCTTTACTTTTGCAATACAAGTTTTGTGTTTCTAATACTGCAGGAGTGCATGGTGGTCTGAGGTCAGTCAGTGTCAGCACTGACAATAAGAGCTCTGTCTCTTAGGATCTAACATCATCCTAGTACTACCAGACAAGTGCTTTTGTCCCTTCCACTTTAGTACTTTTTCACTGGAGGTGTGATCATATATCCCCACAGACCTCTTACTAGGAAACAGCATTAAAAATTAATTGACTTTCCTTTATGCTGTCAGGTTGCCATTTTCCTTTCCATTTTTACCACGAACAGAACAAATTTTACAAAACTATTCTAAGAATTCATTTGAAAACTTAATCCTTCAAGACAAAATAAGTTTTGATTGCAGTTACATTGATCTTACCCTCTTGAAATGCAGAATGCCAATACATATTTTTTAACAATTAAAATTATGTATGTAGGCTCTCAGAGATTGTTTAGTGACAGCTAAGTCTTTTTCCTTAGCCAGACTATACTGTGTATTAAGTCAACTCAAGTTCTAGCAAAGAATTTTAAAGTTTTTTTTCCTTTTGTGGTGTCTGAAATTTTTAATCATCATTAACATATCTGATTTTTTAAGAACATTAATTTAATTTAGCATTATCATGTCCCTTCTTTTTATAGCAAACATGTGAAAAAGTGCTTGACCTCATGTGCTGTATTTTACTTCCAATTCAAGAAGGAGGTAGAGTACAAGACGAGCACCCTAAAGTCAAGTCTAAATTCAGGAAAGGTATGGAGTTGCTGTTACTCTAAACTCAGTGTCAGCTGAATTTTAGTTCATGTGTTCTGGTTGAGTATGTAATTATTCTCGTTTTGTATTACAAAAAGGGAGAAAGTTTTTTATTCCCTTTTGGTTTTGTATTGTGGTTTTCTTGCTTGTACCTATTAAAGTATATTGGTGGCAAAGTCCTACCACAGGAAAAGAGAAATGAAGAAAAAAAATTTGAATGTTTAACTTCACGTTTTGAATCATTCATAATTTATATGCAAAGCTTTCCTCCCTGCCTGAGATGTGACAATTTTGGATTTGTTTTGCTCCATTTCAGTTTCTTTCAACTTACCTGTTGTGCAACCCCCTAAAGAACTGTTCTGTTGCAGGGTCTGATTTGAAGCTTTGGCCATGTACCAGTAGAGCTATCATGCCTTACTGCCTTCATCTGTTGTTAGCTTGTTTCAAGGTAAGATAGGATCAATTGGAACCTTCTTGTCTTTAAGGCCTAGTTTATGTCTCCTGAAGCTTCATGGCTGTATCCCAGTACTGTGACTGAAGGGCTGTGCCTCAGTCCTTCTTACCTAAATGGGTTGGTGGAAGGGTCTTTTTTTTGAGAGGGCAGCGGAGTGTTGATGGAGGAGGGTTTGTTTTCTCTTTTTTGCTCTATTTGTTTTAGTTTTGAGCAGAGAAGATAAACAGATCTCAGAATTTTTGTCTCTATTCAGACTTCTCTTATAGGTCAGTGGAGAGGATTTGATATTTTAGCTGGAAATTTCAAACCTACTTTAGAAGCGCATTTCATTCTGCTTTAATATATACTTTTAAAGAATTTCTGTATTTGCACAGAGGTAGGTGAGATGAATCCTGTACGTTTTTGAAAGCAACATATATTTCCTGATTGTCTGAATGTAATTTTTTCCCCTGAAGCTCAGAGCTTTCACAGACAGCAGAGATGATATGGCGCTGGGCCACGTAGTTGTTCTGCTTCAGCATGAGTGGCCAAGGGGTGAGAACTTGTTCCTGAAAGCCATCAACAAAATCTGCCAGCAAGGAAACTTCCAGTATGAGAATTTTTTCAACTATGTCACAAGTATCCTTTCTCTAAACAAGAATGTCTTTCACATCCTGTGCTGTAGTGTTGAAAAAGCTGTTAGTTTCAACAGCAGCTCTTTCCCTGAATCATACTCTGTATTTATTTTCATACCATGAAAGCCTCTTGTAGTAGGCTGCAGTACACAGTGGACTGTAAGTATGCCTCCTGTTACCTGCCCTGGCACTTGAGACTACCCTTAAGTACACTGCCATTGCCCTTCCATTCAGAACAACAGCAGTAGCAGCTCAGGCTGCTTATGCAGGTGACAGCACTCTTTTCATTAAGAAATAAAGGGCATTATATACAAGGCTGTTGACAAAAAAGACAAAGCAGAGCAGTACCTGTGCTTCAGGGTTGAATGATTTTGGCTCTTGTTTGTGAAATGCTTTCTGTGGGTAATATGTTTGGGTTGACTAAGATAATGAGCTATGTCAAAGTTCATGCAAAGCATATCTGATTTATCTATTTAGATATCTGACATAAATTTTGATCAGCATACACACAAATGGACAGTTTAATGTTTAACCTAAATTGACATACAGCCATGGGCCTCAGGAAGCAAGGAGGTCTAACTCCTATCTGAGACAACTAGATAAGCTCTGGTGTTAAAGGAAAGGAAAAAAACCCCAACAAAACAGGCAGCTAAGTAAGGGACCAAAATAGAAAACTAAAAAGGGTAATACGTGCCACTGTGGTGGCACTTGCTTCAGGTGCAGCATCGGTTTGCACTGCTTTCATAACCTGCAGTGCAGAAAAAGGAAATGAAACCCAGGGAATTTTGAGATCAACTTTCTTTACCTCTGACTACATATGAAGAAACAAAGAAAAGAAACGAATCGATGTGTTCTTCACTTTAAAAAGCCATTTCTCATCAGTTTGTGGAGGATTAGGAATACATGTTGTGATCTTCTCCAGCACTCTTAATAATGAGGTACTTCAATAGCTTTTCAGTTTGACTTTCAGCAATGTTGTTTCAGATGTGAGGCATAAGAATGTTCTCCATCATTGATTCCCTACTCTAATCTTTAACGTTTTCTTCAGATATTGATATGTTGGAGGAATTTGCTTATTTAAGAACACAGGAAGGAGGGAAAATTCATCTGGAACTGCTGCCAAATCAAGCAATGTTGATCAAGTAAGGATACTGTTTTCTTTGGCCAAAAAAAAAAAAGGGAGTATGTTCTGGTTGTCTTTGCTTTCATGTTATCTTCTGGATAGTTTGTCATGTCTTTAAGCTTAAATTTAAGGAGTTCAAACAAGGCTGTGAGTTTTTTTTTCTGACTGTCCTGCTGATCTGTGTGTTCTTTTTGGGGGTTCTTCAGCTTTAAACTCCTGCTTTTACAGGACCTTATTTCTGAGTGTGGCAGTCGCTTTAGAGTAGTTGATATTAAAGTAATTACAGTTGTGCTCTTTCAAGCAGATGCACTTTGCAGGAACTCTTCAAATAATTAGGCATGTGTGAAAGGTGTTTGTACTAATTTTGCTGAAGAGTAATGCTGAGCAGAAAGCACTATTTTGTTTATTTTTGTAAACAAAATTATGAAAGACCACTGAATGATGAAAAACTTTGATATAAAATATAAATTAAATTGCACTCCAGCTACACTCCGGTAACCTTTCTGTTAGAACCAGCAGGTCATCTTATTCTGCTTAGCTTATTACAAGATCCTGAAGTAAATTAATAATTTGGATTAACTTTCTAGGTGTTTTTACTTGTTCAGTCTTGAACAAGTAAACTGTCTGCTGCAGGGTTTTCATGGCAGAATATTTTAGAATATCCTCTTTGTTCATGAGAACTTACAGTATTTTCCTTCCTAAGAGGGGGACTGCTTGAAGTTTGTTGAAATTCCACTTTGAGTCAGTGTATTCTGGGTATTCACTAACTAGAAATGAGCTAAGTTTTCAAAATGGGAGCCTAACATCAGACAATGGGATCCAAATTTTAAATAGTAAATAGATTTTCCAAAGTTCTAGGTAACCAACACAAAAATGAGATACTAGGTGTAATTAAAGGAAAAGCAGAAATTCAAATGTTTAATTATGTGATGGAGAATTTTCTCTTTTAAGCTCTAGATTTTCAAACTCTTACCCTTGCCATATATCACTGCTTGTAACCAGCTGTATGAAAACAAGCTTCAGGGCATGTTGCACTACATATGGTGTTAAGTAATAAGCTTCGCCAGCAAGAGGGCTTAGCACTGAAGACTCCATCTGGTAACTTCTTACCTGCTGTCTCCATTTCATTGCAGCAGTTCAGCGCTGTTTCTCTTGGCTCTGTTTCATTGGTGTGGCAGCAGTACTTTCTGTTCTGACCCGCCCAGTCAGCAAGGAGGCAGTGAGAAGTGTTTCTAGCAGGACAGAATCTCTCTTTGACCTCCTTTTGATCAGTGATGTTTCCTGAATGACAGAAGGGCTTGTACAGGAGAGGTCCATTTCTTGTGCTTATTGAGCCAAAACAGTCAAATATCCTGTCCAGCTGGAAAAGCTGTGTACAGTGTCTTTTATGTGGCTGTGTAGGGCTGGAAGCACTTCGTCAGAGAGCTGCTGGAAGGGATAGTTGAGGGCGTAGGCCACTGATCAGAGATGACGTCTACTCCCCTGCTACCGCGGATATTTTTTCAGCTGGACTGGCCATGAGGCCCAGGGATGGTGTCACCCAGCAGTGTTGACCTAGTTAGCTCACAGCCTCCCCCAGCTGGGGTTTTTGATAAAGTGTGCCAGTATAGCCCTGTTTCCTGGACAATGGCTGGTAGGCTCAGTATCTGCAGACTGCTTACATCTTTCAGAACTATCACCAGGTCTGGTTGGATGAGCTGCTCCACCATCCTCCCATGAGTTAGCAGAGGCAGCTCAAATGCTGTTCATTCATGCTCAGAAAGGCTCAGAGTTTGCCACAACAGGCAAAAGATAAAGCAGTGGTTCCTTTGTTTGATCTTTTGTCAGCATAAATGTAGCAATCCTGCATCTTAATGGATGGGAAATATATTTCAGATATTATATGTCTTTTATAAGGACCGCTTTTTGTTTGATTACTTACAGGGCATTTCGTCCCTAGGTGAATTCCACATTCTTCTTCCACTACTTTTTTCTAAGTAACTTATACTTCGTAGGAAATTATACTCATTTTTCTGAACTCAGTAAAACAAACTGCAGTGTAATTTTTCAAAAGATGAAGTAAGATCTTGGTAGTCTGCAGACTTATAGTTGGGTTCTGCAAAATATATATACAGTTTGTAACCTTTCCCTCTGCTTACATCCACTGTGGGAATGAGAAGGTCCACGGTTTTGGTTTTAACTGGTGATACAGCCAGCTCATTCTGTTTGTGGTGTTAACAAGATTTGTTCAATGAACTTTGAATCCAGTACTACTAAATGTCTTTGAACTCCCTTCTAGACAAGCCAAGTTTCACAGTTTATCTGATATACATGTCAGTAGGGGCAGTGTTAGCTGGTGAGGCTAAAGAGGAAAAGAGCAATATGCAGGAAATTGCTGCTTAATATCTTGCTCCTCTTTTTGATAAATCTTACTCTAATTAATCTAATTGTAGCCTACCTAATTGCATAAACCTGATCTGAAAGCTGTGCCCTTCCTTTTTGTCATATTCCCATCACATCTCTCTGGGGACAGAGAAGGTTGGTTTGAAGTGAAACAAAGTGTCTTGAAAGTGTAATTTTTACTCTGTGCACATGGGTATGCTTAGTTCTAACTGCAGATTTTGCAAACACTAGTGAAGACACAGTTGCACAGAATCCCTTTTGCAAACATCTGCTACTCTGGGGCCAATAACATCTTGCTGGTCCTTCGTATTTTCTGTTTCCCGTGTCCATTTTTGCAAGTACTGGACTCTTGAAAAATTACCTCATTTAATTGAATAATTTTTGTGGCTATTTTAGTTCAGGTTATTGTAGCTGTATTAGAGTGTTAAATGTCCCATCTTTATTTGACTCTTATAAGGATAGCTCTCCATCCATATCTATTAATAAACTGTAGATACTAACTCAAATGCCCACCTGTGAGATCTGAAGGTAGGCACCTAACTCAGAACTGCAGGAATCTAAGTGCGAATTTTGCTTCTCTGCTCCCTTCATAGCATCTCTGGGGTTGAATGGTGCACTCACTGCTTGGGTACCTAGTAAGATTTAAGTGACATTATAAGAGACTTAGATTAAGAAACTAGACCTGTCTCCTATATACCAAATTTCTCCTTTCTCTTCTCCTTAGGTGGGGTATTGCTGTAGGCTGGACCTGTTAGGTTATTACCTTGTTCTAGATAGCACACAGAGATAAGAATTTAACTTCCGGAGAAGACAAAGTGTTTCACCTGAGACAGCTTTTGGTGGTTAGTTCATGTGGCCCTGGTCATAAATAGGAGGTTGTTCTGAGTGGGCACTTGTGCTCTAGCATTGTGCCATGCTCTAACAGCTGTTTTTGTATGCAGCTAGAATTTGTAAAGGTGGAAAAGGCCATCTGTGGGCTAATGAAAAGATACTTGGGCAACCTTTAACAAGCACTGCTATGTCCTCAACCTGGCCGTTACCTGCTTGTGCATGCACTCAGCTTGGGCTCAGCAGCAAATCCCTTAATTCCAAGCTGTGGGCTCTCCCAGCTAGCTGACCTGCTCTTGCCAGCTCTGGAGGAAAGCTGTGGTATCTACAGTGCTCCTCTGATTAAATCTTTTCTGACTGGTGTGCTTCCTTGGAAGAACTGTGACAGTTCATCGTAGTACAACTGTGTATTGGTTTTGCACCTGCTGCTGTCCTTTCTCCTGGTCTAACTGCCCAAAAATATGTGTACATATTTAGACCACAAGTGTAGAACAGCGTTGCAATGAAATCTGGGGATATTTGCATGTTTGATGCTGTTAAGAGTCCTGCACCCCTTTGGCTGCTCGGTGGTCATACTGCTGTGTGAGCTCACCCTAGTTTTTTGTTACTCCTTTTTTGGAGTGTTGTTTTGCAGCAGAGGGGGAGTTGGTGTGTGGGTGTTTGAATGCTGCTGTTTGCTGTTTCTTAAAGGACTTCTAGCCCTCCCATGGGGTTACTGCAGCAGGAATTCATACCTGTGCTACAGCCCAGCATACAGACTGCTGACAGGTACCAAGTGGAAAAACCCCGCTCATAGTGTGCTGTGTTTTGTCAACATGTTTTACTGCCCATGGTTTTCAGCAATTTGTTCCTCAATATTTATCTTTTTTTTTAATTTCTTCATTTGTGCCTACATTGCCTGGCAAACCATGTTGTTCTATTATAACATTTATTTTTCTTTTTCCCATAAGTTGCCAGTATCCATGTCCTTTCAATTTTGAAAAATAGAAACTATTGAATTTTGAAACTATTGAATTTAAACAATAATGTAGAAATCCTCAAAAGTTTTACTGATGTTCAGTCATATAGTAGCAAGAGCATAACCCTTTATTTTCAAGGTACTGGTTCCTGGATCCATTTGAAACAACTTTTCTTCACTTAGGTTTTTCTGAATTCTGTTTTGTGTTTTCCAGCTGCTGGCTCGCTCAGTAGCTGTAGGTTGCATATTCTCCTTTAGGCTGTGACTGACCATAGCACTCAGATGCCAGCAATGTTTAAGACAATAAAGACTGGAAACAGGACTTATCCCATAACCTCTGAATATGCTGGAGTGTTTTCAGTGCAGGTTTGCTTCATTTAGCATAGTTCACCAAGGAACTGCCCAGGAGGCTTCAGGGCTAGTCTCGTCTTTGCCTTTTCCATGTATTGCAAAGGTCTCTACTATTTTGGCAGAGAAGTCTCCTCTCAACTGCCAGACTTCTTTATTTACATGAAAGTTGGGTGGTATTGTTGGTGAGGGTAATTCTGAGATGTTTCCCTTTCTTGTTTCCAGCATCTCTGGATTGGCACAGATGCCCTTACCCTTTATTTTTTATTTTCTTTCTGTCTTTCAGTGAGCTTGCTGGGTTCAGACCAGATCTTCCCTTCTTACCCATGACTCAGGACTCGTCTCAGCATTAGCATTATGCTTTTCTCTCTAAATTAATTCATGCTGGTTCCTTCAGTAATGTTAAGGTTCTCATTTCAGGGCATATCTTTTTCTCCCCTTCCCAAGTAGGGCTTGCCAGGTAAATGTTACAAAGTCTTGATCTTACTTACCCAGTTCTGGACCAGTGCAAGTAAAGTGCTTTGGTGTTGCAGAACATTGTTTTAAGGACAAGATTTAGGTGTTGAGGCCAGCGTGAGGACCAAGAACTGTTCACAAAAACAGCCTTTAACAGGGCAATATCCTGTAAGTTTCCTCCAGCCAGTGCTGCTTTAGCTTGCTCAGTAGCTGGACCTTTGTTCTGTTTGAAAATAAGTCCTGAACTTGTGCTCAGAATAAATGTAACCCCTTACCTGGTGTCTAGTATCTTCATAAGAGCTGGCTGCTACTGATGCAGACTCACAGCATGGCTTGATTTGGGTTTTGTGAAGTGGTCACTGTGCCTTTCATTAGTCAAAGCGCTATCAGTACCCACAGGATTATAAAGCTCCTTCCTGCACTCTGATACTGGTAGAAGATGCCGTCTGCTCTTCATGGTGGCACCTGTGCTCCAGAGAATGCAAGTTCATCTTTTCACTCTTTTTTCAACCCCAACCATTTATAGAAGTGATTACAGGGAAGAAGTGGCCTGGGCAGCAAAGGTAGAGAGGAAAAAAATTCCTTTCCCCAAGCAGGGAGAACTCTGTACTTGCTGGGTTAAGATAATAGATTTTCATGTTACCCAAAAGAGTGACATTATTTCCCCCTTCAGCAGTCATAGTCAAAGCAGTGAGAACATAGACTTTTATGCAACGTCTAACTGTTGAAACACTTGTAGGATACTAAACACGATTTTTAAAAAATAGCATAGCACAGGCTCTTTGACTCTCATTATATAAACTCAGATACGGACCATAAATATATAGTAAGTGACATGCAGTACCTTTTAAATGACTGTAGTTCACTGGATAACCATGATTTGATTTTGTCTGTCTCTCTTTCCTTCATGGCTTAAGGCACCACACAGTTACCCGGGGTATAACTAAAGGAGTGAAGGAAGACTTCCGCCTGGCCATGGAACGCCAGGTCTCGCGCTGTGGGGAAAATCTCATGGTGGTCTTGCATAGGTTCTGCATTAATGAGAAAATACTGCTGCTGCAGACTCTTGCTTGAATGGACTGGATCCTGATGCAACGTCTTTTATGGAGACAGGGGAAGGCTCTTCTTTGTACGAATAAGCAGCAGAGCAGTGGGAAATCTCTTGTTCAGGTGGTCAAGAAGTTCCCTATAAGTTACAGGTTCTGCAATACACAAACACTACTCAGTGTTTGTTCACTGCTTGGTTTTCTTATGTGAGTAGATCAAACTTTATAAATAAAACTTTGTTTAAGAAGTCTTTGTAATATGCTGTTTGTTTTGGGATTTTCCCCATAGCATTATACGAAGGTGTGTGCCATAGTTCTTTCCATCTTTATACATAAAAAGAGAACATAGCAAGGTATTTCAGGTTTTTTATTAGCGCTAGTTTGGAAATCACTGCATGAGTTAATTTCCTGAATTTCCAAAAACTGTTACCTTATATTGAATTGGTCTGTTAGCTCTTCCTTTTCAGCAGAATTCTACCTGTATTGCTGGTTTTCATATTCAGGACTCTTAAGTAAATTCACGTAGAAAGAGGATTGTTTTGATTGAAATTTGGTAATACCCAAGTGATTATATAAAGTCAGTAGGAAATGGCCTTTCTGCGCTCCTGGAGTGTAGCACAGGAAACTGAGACCTCGTCCATGCAAGAGGTGTGTTACACAAAGGCCCAGAACATGCACAGATGGGCTGCTAAACCTGTAGGAGCAACCTGCTGATTAGTAAGCCAGTAGAAGAGATTTTAGGCTTCAGCAGGATCCAAAGCCTAAGAGTTTGGTCGAAGACTAAATGGGAAGAATACAATGAAGCATGATCAGCTGAGAGCACCACTAGGCTGTGACACAGAGGTACCCCTGAGCTTTACCAGGTAGTCATTGGCCAAGTTAAATGTGTGCCAGTAGCCAGAGGGGCACAGGCATGCAAGAGGTGCCAAGGACATATACAAACCCTAGACCACCTAAGTTAGGGGGTTCTGTATCACATGCAGGGACTGTTACCACAGGCCCATTCCGATAACCCCTTGCAGTCACCACCCCCATCCCTTGCAGTTCCTTTCATGAACACCGTCAGGGTGTCTTAGATTGCCCAACAGTTACGGTATGTTCAACTTCTCTGTATGAAGGAGGGAGATCAGTAAAATATTTACAAAAGACAAAAAACAGAGAGCAATTGTAGTTGACTACTAAGGTTTGGCTAAATAGGAAAATACTGTCCCTTAAGTAACATAAAAGTCTTGATGACGACTTCCATGGCACTGTAAACTTGAACTAGTATCCCTTTTTAGTAATACAGCCTGAGTCGTAATGTTTCAGGCTAATCCACCATATTTCAGGCTAATACACTTGCCTCATCAGAATCTAGGCCTGCTATACCCTGACCACCTCTATCAGATTTTCCAGAATATCCTTCTTCTGTAAAGTATATATGATATTACGACCCAAAGAGTTGTTGCAGTGAGGTTTTGAGTCAGATGCTCTGCGTGGGATTGACTGTCTTGCATCTTCCACTTAAAAGGGAAGTAGTTTGCAAACACTTGGTGTCCAATGTAGACCAGGATTGAGTTCATTCCTGAAAGGAAGCACAAGTCATACCATCTGAAAGAGCAGGTATGGGCTTGCTTCAGAGCAAGCAGGCAGAGGTGTGCCAGGCTTATAAAAGAGAGTGGCACCAAGACAACAACAGCTAATGTCATTTGCCCCAAAGATGCCACATGCTGCTTTCAAATACAGTCTGAGGGGTTCTCTCCCCCAAAACATTTATTGCAAAGAAATACAAATAATCCCTGTGCTAAATTGAAAATACAACCAAATCAGTATGCTGCAATTATATTAATAAGGAGAATAATAAGTTACTGTTTTCAGGGTGGACGAGTGCCAACCAATCTGGTCAGATCTGCTGCCTTTACAAACAAAGGCTGACTGCCCTTCAAAGCTCTGGGGTTTCTGGTAGGTGGTATGATACCCTTCTGTCACCCTGCATATTTTCCCATCCAGACACCAGAGACCAAAGCTGCTGAAAGGTCTCCTCTGCTGTGGCTTTGCATTCTCTACTCATGTTTGTTGTGTGCCCAGTGTGGTTAAAACCACAGTGGGATACTTTGTGAAAAATGCTTATCTAAAATCAGAGAGACACAACCTACACAGCTGCCCAAGGGATTTCGTCTTCCACATCTTCAGAAGTGGTATTACTCTGTTGACAGCCCTTTGAGTTTCCCATTAGGTTACACAAGTCTCAGCAGTCCCTTCCAAACCGACTTCGAACAGTTGTGGTATTTTGCTTGGTACTAGGCAGGTTGTTACGTGGGACCTTGACTTGAGACCAAACTGAGAACAGTCATTAGACAACAGCAGCTTTCAACCTTCATTTAAAGAACTGATTGTCCCTCTCTCCTAAATATCTGGTCTCAAGTGTCCCAGTTCTATGCAAAGGTTCTGCTCAACTTAATCCTTCTGGAATCTTTCAGGTTACCTCAGTCTAAATCCCTACTCTTTAACAGACAAGGGAAGTGCAGAAAACAAAAGGATAATATCAGTGCAGAAAGAATTAGAAGGAATGTATCTCCTGATGTGATTTTACTGACCTGGGTATAAAAATGGAGCACCTGACCACCATTTCTTGACATCCACAAGGTAATATATCAGCAATAAGAGGATGAAGGCAAAGCAGCTTGTTGTTGTCACATATGATATTGACCTACAAACATTTTCAGTAGAAAGAGTAATATTTACAGAACTATGTGATACAGATCTCAATGTACAAAAGGTAAAACATTCTCTGAGCTAAAATAGTACTTTAACATAATGATACTAAAAGTTCCATCTCTTTGCTTACCATAAGTTCTTGTTTATGGGAATAAACCCTTCTTCTTTAGAACATTTTGTTAAGATAGCAGAAATAATTCCCTGCAACAGAAAGTCAGTAAAGTTTATATAACCACTGCAACATGTTTCAGAAATACTAACTTTGCATTGCATTAAAATACATGTCTTTTAAAGAGCTACACAACTATCAGACTTACCATTACTATGCCCCATATGATGAACCGACTCATAATTTGTTTGTGCTGGTCTTTGTAGAACAAGGTAATTTTTCCTGCCTTATAAAAAGAATACAAAAGAATAATTAATGCCCATTAATGTAACTACATTTCAAGAGCCAAATATATTTGCCACCAGCTGCCTGTGCTAAGACAGAGACCATGAATGGGATTTCTATCAACCAAATGGCAGAAAGGCTCAGAATGAGGACTCTTAGTAAAGAATGGACACACAAGGGGAAAATATGTAAATGCAACCCAAGCAGCAGTAGAGTTGCACCTTCTCTCACGTTCTTACTATGCTAACACTGAGGAAGGGGACAAGCAACTTTATTAGGTCAACACAACGTAACTTGAACTCCATCTCCCTCAGCAAGGATTGCATGAAGGAACAACACCAGAGCCAGCCCCAAGAGCTTCTCCATAGCACCGCATCACACCCTGACCTGCCCAGAGCACATGCTCCTTTTCATACACCACTAAGAAACGTGTCCTAGTAACTCACTCCTCAGTGTCAGACTTCTGTTCCAAGCTCTGCCCTGTTTTAGGTTGGAGCTGAAGTTGATTGACAGTTTCTCAATCCAATGGCACTTTTCGATTTTGCATATTTAAACCTGCTGGAGGCATGGCAACTCTCTCTTGCATTCCACCTCCCTGTGGTGGGGGGAGAATGGCTCCGGGCAGAGCTGGGCCACCAGAGTGGTTTCTAAGATCTGGGAGAGGCTTTCCCTTCCCCCACTCCACGTGGCCCCACTGTTTTCAACAATCCAGTGTACCATAGCCCTTACCATGCACCAACTGCAGGGAAAGTGGAAAGGTGCAATGGATTGTTGAAAACCACCTTGAAGGCACTGGGTGGGGGAACTTACAAAAATTTGGAGCAGCATCTAGCAAAGGCCACCTGGTTAGTTAACACCCGAGGCTCCACCAACAGAGCTGGTCCAGCCCAATCTGAGCCCCTGCATACAGTAGATGGAAATAAGGTTCCAGTAGTGCATGTCAGAGGTCTGCTAGGAAAGACTGTTTGGGTCAATTCTGCCTCGAGTACAAACAAACCCATCCGTGGGGTTGTCTTTGCTCAGGGACCTGCTTGCACATGGTGGGTAATGCAGAGAGATGGAACCACACGTTGTGTCCCACAGGGAGATCTGGTTGTTGGGTGAAAACCACCTGTAATGTGGAATGCCTATATACCACTGCTTGCTGAATGCCACTGTCACTGTTTATAAGTAGCTGTATATATGTATGTGTATATATATATTAATGTGCGTGTGTAAAATTAGTATATATTAGTTCGGGCATTGAGCTGATGATATGGGATAAGGGGTGGAATGTCTTGGGGTGACTTTATGATGTGTATCCTCTATCACCACTCTATGCCCAGAAGATGAATTCTGTGCCTTTAAGACTGGGTGCAAGAGAAAAAAACTGAGTGAACTTTTCAAAACAATTGCTCAAGGACACACACAGATCTCTCTGGGCTCTCGGCAGCAGGGAGTGTGGAAGGAAGCAACCTTGCTTTCCAGCCAGCTCTCAGCTCCTTTTCTCTGGAGAGAGTTTTCCTGGGACTTTTGGGTTTTTTTTCTTTCTTCTTCTCTTCGGGACTGTTCTACAACATCGGACCACACCAGGGGAGAACTTCTTTTCCGAGGCCCCCTGGAAGGGGCCCACCAGCCCAGCTCTGAGGAGGAGAGAGGCCACACCCAGCGAAGGACTCTGAAATCTTCCCAGGTTTCTCTCCACAGCGAGAGATTTTTGTTATTTAGCATTGTTATCCTTTTCTGTGTGTTTGTTGAATAAATAGTGTTTATCTCTTTCACTTTCCTTCGAGGAAATTATTTTTCCTTTCCCGAACCTGTTTTTGGGGGAGGGGTGGTGGTAACCTGCCTTCCCTCAGATGATATTCTCCTCTAATTTGGCTGAACCAGCACAGCACCACAGATATTCCAAATCAATTTTTACCCAGTGCTGTATGTGGTAACATTCCTTTCCCAGCACAAGAGTTCCAGTTTAGTTCACAGCTGATGCACAGTCAGAAAAACCAGCAGTGCATCAAAACTGCATCAAAAAGTGCCATATTTTAAACAGTGGTGAGCTGTGAGCTTTTGGTGTTGGTAACACCAATGTGAACCCTGCATCTCTCTTGTCAGGGAAGGTAAGCACACATCTATGCAAGATGGTTATCACTCACATCAAGCAGAAAATCAGCAAGGGGAAACAAGTACAGCTGCAACCTTTAAAACTCTTACAATGAACCTGTGAAGTCTGTGTCTCAGGTGTATTTTCCAACATATAGAGCAAGCCTACTCCCAGCATAAGCCCAGCCTTAAAATTAAGATTCCAGGTGGCTACTTTGCAAGCGTCTTGTGTCCATCCCTTACAAAAACTGAGAAGTCTAGGTGTAGCTGATGGAAGCTACTGCCATGTAAGGTTCCACTTCTCTGTCACTCACCTCAGGCTAAGTCATTGTGAAAGCATTGCACTGAAAAAGGTTTTGTTAGAACCAGTCTCAGGCTTAAGTAAAGAAACCCAGTTGCCTCCCCACTTCCAAGTTTCCTTCAAATCTTCCCATTACAGCATGCAGGCAGAAAGAAAAAGAGGTACCTGCAGTCCCAAAAATGCCATCACAATGCTATTTATGGTCCCCAGTATCCCTTCTGGATCATACGGCATCGTTGTTTGGTAAGTCACCTTAGAGAGAAAACAGTTGTTACAAGGCACCCAAGCAACCGAACTCCTTTCTCTTAAAACCCCTGAATGTATCATTCCCAAGCCCCTCCTGACATACTGCAAACCAGAAAACTACTTACACCTGAAGAGGGATGCTGATACATATGCCTTTCTCCAAGAAGCAAACGGTCAATGTAACCAGCTGCTCCTCCAGTGCAGTTGGGATACTTTCCAAAGTCCCCAATGCCCCCAGGACCAATATAGCCCCTAGGACAGAGGCAAAGAGGTTTTAACACAAAGTGTTGGTACACTCCAGCTGCACAGCAGCTGGCCCACTGACCCAGTACACTAAATGCTTGATGTTTTCCTGGGCTGGGTGCACACAGTGATGGCATTGCAGTGACCATACATTGCTGTACACAGACCTCGGGGAGATTTTAATGCTCTTCTTTAAATAGAAAGGAAGAAAGACATCGCCTGTATAACACCTGGTACTTTAGTACCAAAGTAAAGAAAGTTTTTTCACATGATGGATGCTTCTTTTAACCCTGCTGGCCTAAAAGCTCTTCCCTTTATTCTTTCCCTACAGCTAATAAAATGTACCTTCTGCTCAGTAGAAGAGAAACAACCTGATACCCCACAGAAAGTTGTCCGAGTGCATGGTCTTACCTGGGACAATCTGGCACTGGTAACAAGAAGGTCAGGCAGAGCCAAATTGCTTCTAACACCATAATGAAAATCCACTGTGGCCAGTAGGGGAGAATATCCTGCAGAGCAGGAAATCGTCCTTCCTGCATGAGATGGAGGGAGGGGGTGTTAGCTGGCAAGTAAAAACCGTGCCCTTGGGGACAACCTGTACTTCCTGGCAGGCAGTCTTGTATCCCCAGATACAGGAGGGAGATGTTGTCATTACAAAACTGGGTTCTACCAATAGACCTTTCATTTTCACAAGCAATTTCCAGACACTTAGCTACTTGGGGCAGTGGGGGTGAAACAAACCAAAACAAAAGCCCTTAATGTTTTTTAACTTGGAAAATGTCAAAAGGAATTTTGATTCATGAGTAGAACAAAAGCCTTTTTCTAGAAAGGCCAAAAAGCAGTATTACTTTCCCCTGCTGTGAAAAAACATTTCCAAAATAACTGAACAAAATGCAGACTACAGGATTCAGCATAGAGATGCCTGTCCCTGGGCTTCCTTGGCAGTGGAAAAGTCATTGGAAGTGTGTTGGAATGCCTCTTTCTGAGCACTATATGAATGGATTGGTGAAATCCTTAAATACAGTAAAGCTACATGTGACAAAATGCAGACTGGGACACTGAAGGGTGCACATACTCAACATTTCTGCCAGGTGACACTGCACTACACCTCAAGTAAGATGTTACATGTGTTCTCATCATTTCTCATGTGTTCTTTGTACCCAAACAAGAACAAAAGCTCCCAAACCCTGCTCCAGTATCAGTTCAGTTGTCATCTCCCCACATAACTCACCCAGGTCCCATTATCAGCTCTTGCAAACAGGAGTTCAAGAGCAGCAACCACCAGGTACGTGAATCCCAGCCTCTGGAGCACCCCTGGAATACGCAGATTATCCCAGGACACTGGAAGACATACAAGCAATGTGAAAGAGGAGCAGACACAGACTCTGTTGTAAATACCAAAGTGACCCTTCTCCAGGGAGAGCTGAGATCCACTGCACCTGTGGGTACAAGGGACACCTACACTCTGCCATCCCAATTTTCTGTACATCATAATCCTGGGAAAGTCACTAAGACAATCAACAGTGGTTGGCACAAGAGTCTAACAGAGAGAATTGCATCAGTGCAGAACTGAACAGCATTCCACAAGATACCATCAAACTGTTGACACGATTTTTGCAACAGCCCAGTCAAGGAGGCAGGAACAAGTTACAGAAATGCAAGGGAGAGAGCAAGTTCCACTCACATGGTCCATGGCAGTAATTGGGATTCACAACTATGATTCCCAGCAGGATTAGCACAAAAGTCCTCCAGAGGATTTTTCTAAGCACCTTCCACTTGGAACTTCCCCACCTCAGCATGGAGCCCAGTGCCAATGCTATTGATGTCCCCATGATGAACACAAACCTGGAGAACAGAGCAGATGGGAAATGGAGCTGACACATGTCTCATAATGTGTCTGTGTAACAGCAAACACTAAAGCTGACAGAGCAGCCTGCACTGGCCCAACAGAAATGCATGCACTGAGTGAAACTGGGTGGTTTTATTTCCTCTGATTGCTAGGAATTCCCAGGCTACTGAACTTGGGACGCTTCTACCTTTTTCAGTGGTCAGTTGAGGTAGCGTTGTAATTGCAGTCTGCTCTTTTTCCAGGAATCCATATGCTACCAAAAAAGTCCATTACCCAAAATTAAATTAGCATCTTCAGAGCAGTAAAACACCAGCTTCAAATCTATGATTAAAATTCAGAACTGACCTACTCCTCCCCTCTAGATTAGGTTCACAGTCCAAGTCCAACTCCCTCCTCCAAGAGGAACCACAGCCAGCATAGAGAAGCATGTTAGGGGCAGATGGGATAATTGCTTCCCCATAAAAGCATTCTCTGGTTATAGAAATATTAGCTTAATCCAAAATTTACTTAGCTGTTTTATCTGTGGATACACACCAGCCCAGCTTCGAATCTTGCCAGATTGGCAGCTTTTAATACAGTGGCATGGCACTGAGCTTCTCAAGTATACTGCACTTCCTGGCAGGGTAGCCCTGGGCCTTGTGTGTGGGAAGAAGGAGGATGGGGGGCAACAAAACCACTTAGCTCTTCTACTGGTTCATAAGGATTATGTTATGTGTAGGGACAGATTCCTATTAACTGTTTAACACAAATTCACCCCTCCAAATACATTTGCACATGGAAGCAAGGTGCACACAAATGTTCCCCTTTGAACCTTTAATATAAAGAATCAGTTGATACAAGAACTATTCCTCAGGAAAACTTACCATGGAAACACCAGATCTGCCACTGTTAATCCTACAGAGAAATACAAAGGAGCACATTATTTACCTTGAACCATCCTTAAATTTAACAATATTACTGTTGATTTTCTAGAGGAATTGCAGGCTGCTAGCAATTATTCATGTCCCAAACTCTAAAACATGTTATAAACAAAACTTAAAAAGAGCTAATCATATTGCCTCACTGCATTTACCACTCTTCAAGAATAGGGTCAGAACGGATTGCTGTGCTTTGGGAAAGATTTCAGGGATGGGACCCTTGCTATTCTCCACTAGGGCATTACAGTGCTTGACTTCATCGGCATCAGCTTACCAATCAAGGCACTAGGTTTTTACAGCACTGAGCAACATCAGCTTGACTGTGGTCATTAAACAACACAGAAGAGTTAAAGATATGAACCTGTATCACAAATGAAAAGGTTACACACAGACTATGATGTGAAACCATCCTGTCACTGTGTGACGAGGAGGACCATACACTGCTTTGCCCAATAACCTAACAGCAGATTCCCTGCTGAGGCAAACCGGCACAGCATCCCAGCCTTCAGCTGAGCAACAGCTCACTGCAGCAGCTGCAACACCAAGCACTTCTAGACACTGCTGCAGTTAAAACCCAGAGTAAGTGTCTCAATTGTACTTTACCATTCCAACTCTCATGTTTGAAGAACCAGTATTTTCCTCCTCCATAGTTAACAAACACCATAATTACAAGAGAGAGCCTAAAAAGACAACAAAACCACAAAGTATCACGTGTCAATGAAATGCATATATATGAACACAAAGTTAATTATTACGACTCCCACTAATGCATTTCTAACTCTGAGATCTGATTTATTTTGTTTTTAAAGCAAGATTTCCAAGGTTTCCAGCTTTACCAACCAGGAAGCCGTGTTTCAAAAATCATGCGTGGTGGTGAACCAAAGCGAGCTCCTTTGCATAGCGTTTTCACACTGAACACGTCGTTCTGTTCCACCCTCTTGTCACAACTTTAATGTTTCCTCAAATTAGATCAATTACAAAATGTTTTGGAAAATCTGAGAATTAAAATCTTGATTAACTTCTAAGTGAAACAGACCACTTTGAACTGTCCATCTGCTATATATTGCCATGCACTGTCAAACCACCACTGGAAAAATCTCATTGCCCTTGAAATAACTACTTTTGAGCAAGCTCTTATGCTCACCCCCGGAAGGTGTCAAGGGACTGCAGCCGCCGCCGAGAGGCTGTGCTCCACGTCTGCGGGGTAGGATCGCAGTTAATGGAGTCTGTTGTGTTTGGGGATCCAAGCTCCTTTGGGAACAAACCAGACACATGAAGAGCAAGCCAGCAGCTGCACCAGCTGACTAAGGAGCAAAGGATAGCAAACTGCAAACTTTCACAGACACTCTGTCTTTATTCTCCCTGTCTTCATTTTGTCTACTTCTAACCTCTTCCTGGCTTCACCACATTGCAATAATGTTTGCAGATGCTCCAGACTCTACCTTTGATCGGGCAGAAACAAGAAGGCAGTGAAATGAGCCTGTGCTTGAGACTCATGAGAGCTGAGTCCCCTTCAAATCAGCCAGAGGCTTGCCAACACTCTGAGTACTGCTTTACAACAGAGCTGAGCAGATCCAGTTGCCAACTCCCAAACAGGACCTGCCCCAACCCATCAGCACTTGTCTGACACCACAGAGAGACTCTTTCGAGAGATGAACCAGTGAAAAATGAATCATTTTAAACACAGGAGTGGTTTCTTTGCAGCCGAGTTCCCTAAACCACTCTGATCAGACCCAATAACAGCACAAAGAAGGAGACATCACTATATCCCAGTGATAGAGATGATCTGCAAGAATTGCTGTAGAGCTCTGCTTCCAAGTCTTTTGATTCTAGACAGGTTTGGACCTCTTAGATATGAAGCCCAAACTGTGATGAACTATCTACAATCTAGTACAAAATGAGGATCACACAGAAATGCCAGTTCGAGGGGTGCCAGAGAAATTCTGTCTTCATTTTTTGCTAAAATTCCTGCTGTGCTGGAAGCAGACATAAAGGCTGTGATACCCCTTACACTGACTATGTCAGAAGGGGACAGTATTTTCACCGACACATTTGTTTCAAGGGAACTAAAGAGGGCACAAAGGTGTATATTTAAAACTTGCAAGAGCTATAGAGGGAATCCACTAAAATTGCATGGAAACCCGGTCTAGCACTCTCCATTGACATAAAATTGCCTATCTGACATCAATACAAGATTTGCTAAGGGAAAGATGGTGCGCAAGGGGAAGATGATTAGTAATAAACAAGTCCCTGGATGTCCAGATAGTGTGTGTTTCTCAGAGATGAAAACACTACAGAATGAAAACTAAAGATACTGTGGTCACTCACGGAGTTAATCATACGATCAGTTGCTCTGGGATTCAGTTTCTTGTAAACCCAGTTTCTGACTGGATCAATTCTGAAAATTAATAACAGTTTAAAACACAAAACAAAGCCAGAAGTACTTTGTAGGTAATTTCACCTTAATTAAAACTATTTAGCAGCATAAATCAGAAGTTTGGACAGTTCCTATTTCTGTTTTTACAGCTCACATAGGTAATACTGAGATTCAGCCAGTACCTAGGATCTCAGTCAAGTCTAGCTGTGTAAATACACTGACAAAAGCTCATGCTTGGGGGTTTTATTCTCAGGTTGCTTACAGGCAAGGATGACCTATGCCATTCAGTACAGAGGGTAGAAAGTTGCATTTGTTACATGCACTTTGGTCCCACTGCCTTGGATTACTGATCCAGAGCTAGACAACGAACAAGGGACACACGGGTGTGGCAGGGCATGTGAGAGTTTACAGTGAATATCAGCTGCTCTGCGCTAAAGTAACAAGGCTGCAAGATATCCCTGAAGTGAAATCGCATCACTCTGCATTTCTTGCCACATGTGCCACAACTTGCACATGGCACCTGGTAACAGGATCTGACCTGCAAGCAGGGCTACAAGAGAGACTCCAAAGCATTACCACACTGTGATATGTGATTTTAAACTGGTATGTGCAACGAGGAAGTACTGATCACTTACTTCATTAGAAGGCGCCCAGCAATCAGGATAGCAAGGATCCCCATGTAAACCAGGAAAGCAAAGAGAATAGCTACATGAAAAGAGAAGAACACAACTCTATAAATGGTCTAACAAAACCACTGAGCAACCTGGGCTTGGCCAAGTGTGACACAAACACGACACAAAGCCCAACTCACCATCATATCACCTTCTCCATGCAATATACATCCCCAGAGGAAAATAAAAACCCACAGCAAAACCCCCAAAACTATCCAAAACAAAATTAGGCTAGTTTCAAAGTGCAGCTCAGTGACTCCACATCTTGGCATAAAAGAAGCAAAATAAGACTGCACTGCATCACAAGACACTAGTGGGAGAAGAGTTGATGTGCTGCGATATGTTCTGAAGAAAAAACTAGAGATTTAAAAACAGCCTCAACATGAAGAAGATTGCCCGAAAGGGCAATACACCAAGTTAGCAAGCATGGAGAATTTTTCTTTACAGTTAGGAAACTGGAAGGACTGAAGAATATTGTAATGTAAAGGAAAAGAATGGAAGAGACATAGACAAGAGTTTGAAACAGTCCTGGAAAAGAGATGAACAACAAAAGAAAAATGTCAGGTTTAAAATTAAAAGTGCAACAACAAACAAAAATCCAAACACTGTGTGAACTGTTTCCCATTTTGTGAGAGAAGTAAGATTGAGGGAAGAAAAGGGAGGATTCTTTGTATATACATAAACATGCAGGGAAACAGGAACTAATATCTCTCTCCAGACACATACCCACTGATTTTTCTGTACTAATCCCTGCTGCAAAAAGGTTGTGGGCAGACAGTGTATCATGTGAAGAGGCCTGATCCCGGTCAGGGCCTCAAGACAGGTGTATAAAACATAAGGAAGCAAGACGTTGAGAAAGAAGAGGAGTAAGCCCATGACATCTCTTCAGCACAGCATGAGTGGCTGCACAAGGCTCTTAGGAAGCTGGTTCTGCTGGGAGACATGCAAGTTGTAGAACGAAAGGGAAAAACAGAGCACTACATACGGAGGTAGCTGTTGATAGGGCCTTCATTGATGGTTAGGTCACAAGAAACAGTTTGGGTGCTTGTACTTAGGGTCTTTACCACAAGGGAATAATTGCCAAACTCTCCAAAATGATACTGAATCCTGCAAATGATAAAGGAAACATAACTCGGTGAGCCAGCACCAGTACATGTGGGTACCACCACAGCATGCAGGGGGGCTGTAAGCCTGAATGCTGTAGGAAAGGCAAGCCAAAAACTTGGACCAACACTGTGATCTAGCATGGAACTTGCCTTTTCCAAGCATTACCCTCCCCTAGCCCAACACCAATTTTTTACCACACATGCACTGCCATCATTTATCTTCTTGAACTAGAGACTCCCTGCAAGAGAAACCAGGTGCTTGCACATGCTGCCTCAATGAACACCGTTTTGGCTCCTGCTTGCACCTAGATCCTTTCAGAACAATTCCAAAGTACACCACCGTTACAGTAGTGGGGTGAAGACTGAGCTCTAGGTCTAAACAGTTGGGAAAAAGGAGGCGATGAGCAGGCAATAAAGAGGCACATGGCTCCAAGGGAAAAAAACAAACCAACAAACCAAACCAACACATATATAGGATAAAGTTATCCATGTAATCCCTGGGTCTGGGCCACGTACTTGCAGAGATCTCTGTCACCCACAGAGCTGTTGAGCAGCAAGGTGAGTGGATGCTGGGTATCAACCATTACCGACGCCGTGCCTGGTTTTCTCAGGCTCTCGTTGCTTGGTGGGACAAACGCCAGGAACTGATACAAGCACTGTGGAAGAAGAGGGTGAAGGGAGCTTATTAGTGCCAAAGGAGAGTGAAAGGGGGTTCTGCCTTGCATGGTGGCAAAGACAAGGAAAGATGCCACGGGGCTGGAGCAGCTCCTGCTGCGGGAATTCCCTGCGTGCTGCTCGAAGTTAAAACCGAAGCGAAGCGACCTGACGAAGCCACGGGGAGACGCCGTAGAAGGCGAGCAGCCCCGCCGCGGGCCGGGCTATCAAANGGCCGGGCTATCAAAAGCGGAGGCCGAGGAGTGACCCCCGCCCGGCACAGCCCCTCACCTGGTGGCAGGAGCCGGAGCGGGCGGCGAGGTTCAGGCCCGGGGCGGGCAGCTCGTTGCGGACAAGCAGCAGCGCCTGGTCCATCCGCCCCGGCCGCNTCCGCCCCGGGGCGGGGCCGCCGCCGCCCCCACCGCCCCGCGCGGCCGCTCTTCCCGGTGTTTTCCGGGGTCAAGTGTCCCTGCCCGAACCGCCCGCAGCTCGGGCCCGCCTGCGCGGAAACTCGGGAAGATGGGCAGCGTGGCGAGCGTCGAGCTTGCAGCCGCCTTTAACACGTCCCGCCGCCACGCGTGGCCTCTCGTCGTAGGCTGCAGGCTCCGGACCGCGGTGCCTGCGGGACGCCTGGGCAGCCGGCACTGAAAAAGCCGTACAGGCGTTCATCCCCGGGCTGGCAAGAGGGTCCTGCTTAGCCTCCGTCTTTCACGGAGGATGCGGAAGGCACGGTCATGGAAAAGAAACCACATTTCGTTAGGAGGGCGTTTCTTCCCAGAGAGGTACCATCCACCTCGCTGGCGTTACTGCTTGCGGCCGTCCTGCTCCTTAATGCCCTTCTCTACCTGTACCTCAACAAGTTTTACACCTCTCTGGGACGCGTCGAAACGGACCCCGGCCACTGCCCTTTTGGGCATTTCAAATTCGGAGCGGTGAAGAATTGTTCCCCCTGGCTTTCCTGCGAGGCCATAAATAGGGAAGTCAGGAAACTCAAGTGTGTTGGTGAAGGTGCTGTGAAAAAGGTGAGTTTGGATTTCCTTTCTTCTCTCCTCTGGATAAAGAGCTTTCACAGTTTGCTGGCTAATTAATTCCAGCACTGCTGTTGTGATTATCTTCTCAGCAGCTAATTACTGTAGGCATCCAGGACCATATGGTTACTGATAAGGTGAACACAACAGGTACGAGAGCATGACCTGCGTCACCTCTCTGACACTAAATGACATCCAGCTACACAAGCAAAATCACAGATTGGTACCATCACAGCAGAGTAAGACTGGCTGTTTAGGTGATACAAAATAATTAATCTGCATTGTCCATTCCAAAGAAAACTTAGGAAATCGTGATGTAGTTATGACATCAGAAAGAGCTTGCTGTGACAGGTACATGGCTCTGCCTAGAGCTGACTGTGCCTGGTGACTGTAATTTGCAGTTGTGATTAACCAGTCACAGGAAGAGGTCACCAGGAGCTGGTAGTGGTTCTTAGAAGGCTCTCCACATGTCATACATGTCTCTTGTATGTTCTCAGGTCTTCCTTTCTGAGTGGAAGGAAAAGAAAGTGGTCCTTTCACAGCTCACCAATTCAGAGCTGAAGGAGGACTTTCTCCATGGACTGAAGATGCTGAAAGCCCTTCAGAGCAAGTATGTTGTCCGGCTGCTTGGCTACTGTGAGCAGCAGTTCACAATCCTCACCGAGTACCATCCTCTTGGCTCACTGAGAGGCCTGAATGAAACTCTCCACATTCCCAAATACAAGGGCATGAACACCTGGCATCGCAGGCTGATGCTTGCTATAGACTACGTGAGCATCATTCAGTACCTGCACAGCAGCCCTCTGGGCACCTTAGTGATGTGTGACTCGAATGACCTGGACAAGGTTCTCTCACAGTATCTCCTAACAAGTGACTTTCGCGTTCTGGTGAATGATTTGGATGCTTTGCCTCTTGTGAACAGGAGTGCTGGCAGGCTGGTGAAGTGTGGTCACCGGGAGCTCCGGGGTGAGTTTGTAGCTCCTGAGCAGCTTTGGCCCTATGGAGAAGATGTGCCATTTGAAGATGACCTCATGCCTCCCTATGATGAGAAAACAGACATCTGGAAAATCCCAGATGTCTCCAATTTTTTCCTGGGCCATGTTGAAGGAAGCGACATTGTACGACTGCATTTGTTTGACATACATGCAGCGTGTAAGAAGAAGGACCCGGCAGAACGGCCCTCTGCCCAAGAGGTCTTAGACACCTACAGGAAAGTTTTAACTCTGCTTATTCGGGAGGCAGCCATGGCTGGTACTAGAGAAATGTTATAGCAAATCATGAGGCAAACAACTTGCTGAAGCTGATGTCCTTCCTATTTACATAGCTTGCCTGAAGGGCAAAATCTCTGTCCCCAAAACTGAGAAGAAAAGAACAACTGAACTTGTACCTCTTGATTAAAAAAAATGACCAAGCCAAAAAAAACCCCCAATCCTCGAGCTGTGCAAGCTTACCATTGGCATGTTTAATCTACCATTGGAAGAGGAGGAGGGAGAGACATGAAGTTGTGTGGGTGCAGGGGAAATTTGTTCCTTAAGAAATGATAAATTTTCTTTTGCAACATTTATTCAAAAACATCTTAAAGATTACAGAAAACCAGCTAAAAAAATATTGGTCTACCTTAACTTGGCAGAGAACTGGAGAGCAGAGACCATGGCATGCCCCTCACAAGCTTTGTGCTGATTCCTGTGGCTTTGGCCTGTGTTGTATCCACAAAGCCCGCATCTTCTTTCCCATGGAGTAAAAGCAGTGGTCACTCAGAAAGAAGTACTTCAGTTCACTCCAGATTTTGGTGAGCCCCACTGCCAGAGCCCCAGTGGCAGTTTCTCCCTGCTGGATGGGACATAGGTTGTTTTTGGAGCCATACAGCCATCGCTCTGTGGGCCCTGTAACCCACACCAGCAAGCGTGTGGCCACTTTTGGAAGCAAGAAGACGGTGCAGATCCTGAAGAGTCTGCTTACAGACGCAGGTTCTTGGTTTTCAAGCCTTTGTGCCATGGTATTCTCAGATGGGCTCTTTAGAGATGAAGCTGTAGAATGTCTTGCTCTTCTGTAATCCACAGAAATCCTGAACACTTTGGAAGAAATCTGAAGTGTATCTTTTTTTTCATTCACTTATCCTTGCTTAGTGTCATCATGGTTCGATGGAAAGGAGGAGAACTAGGAACTGAATGTGACTTCCACAGCAGTGAGCATTAAACACAGGCTTTGGAAAAGAAAATTCACATGTTCAGAGCATACAACTCTATTGGATCTGAATTCAGAGTCCACTAAGCATAAAGAAAGGCTGCTAAAAAGTAGCCTTGTTCAGTGTGTTAGGAAAAACCTTGTGGTACCTACACGGGTGTGTAATAGCCTGATACCAACAGCTGGAGAGGAAGAGTAATGGTGCCTTAATCCTGCAATAGGCTCAGTTTGGTGGGACTGGGATCTGGGATGTAGTTGTTCCCTTGGTGAAAAAACAGGAATAATATGAATGAGAAACATGGATTCCACCATTGTCTACTTGAGGACTTTCTGTGCCATGGACTAAATCTTTGAAAGGCCTAAGAGACAACTTCCATATTTTGACTTGAGAGGTGGTTTGTAAGCAGAGAAGAACACTAACACTGTCCTTTTTGGGAAGGAGTTTGTTCTGTTCTTTTCTGTGCTGCAATTCCTCTTCACCTAAACAAGCCATGTTATGACTGCACTGAGATGATGGAGTCAGTTCATATATATAATGTTCAAATCCTGGTATCACAATTTTATTATAAATGGGAAAACTTTCCTGCAAATTAGTAAATTCATACCTGATATCATACAATGCCACCAGGAGTCCTTTAAAAGCTGCTGATTACGGCTTTCCTTTCCCTCTGGGCAGTCTGTTTTCTTAAATTAGATTACTTTTGCCATTTTTCACTTGTCCAGTCCTTCCTTGCAGCTTTCCTCCTCAGGTTGTCAGGAGACAATCTCAGAAATCAGCGTCTCCAAAAGAGAGCAGTGATTTTGGATGCTTCGGGTTTATTTTGGACTTTTACTTGAAACACCTAAAAGAAGCCTGGGGAAAAGGAATGCTCTGTTGTAAATGCATCATCCAGCCCATGAACTCTTGACTTGTTATTATTAGGGTTAGAGTTCTACAGTTCCAGCATGAATACAGGATGTGCAACAGTTGTAAAAGTCTCCTGTTACAGCTCCTTGAAACCAGGGATAAGGCTTTAAAAGGCCAAGAGTAAATCTTTTGCATGTTCCCCCCACAATAATTTGTTACTTTTTGTTAGCCATCATGTACACTTGAAAGGAAAATCAGCATCTGATGGCTGTGAATAACTATCCCATGAGGGGTTTTTTATGAGTGTAGCAAGGACAGACAAGAAGAACCTGACAAACATCTTGTGCTGGTCTGCTGGGATTCTTGCTCTGTTGTGTACTGTTACACCTTGCAACAGCTATATTAATTTCATAGAGTGGAAAAAAATGAAAAATTCTGGTTTTGAATAATTATCTTGCCATGGAGATGACCTTCTCTGTTCCTGGATGAAATAGTTACAATTTTTTAAAAGGAAAGATGTGTCCCTAAACATTCAGCCTGAGCAGTGGGTTCTCCTTATCTCCCATTCCCTCTCCTTCAGCTTGTGTGTTGTCCAGCGTTGTATTTCAGCAGGAATAAATCAGATTTGTTCTGAATACAGCATTATGGAGCTGCAGTTTCTTTTTTGGGTTGTTGTTTCTGTCTATGTGGAAACACTAGATGGCAGCAGGAAGGTCAGTTTAGCATTAGTTATTAGCAGCTGCCTCTTAAGCCCAAACATAGCTGGAATCTGGCCTTGCAGGCAGTGTTTTCCTAGCAAACTTCTGTAAATCCCTAAAAGATCTCGTTGTGTTTGCATTAGTGAGTCTGAAGGAATAAGGCAGGTAGATACAGGGGCTGTCCTATTAACCACAAATGCCACACATGCCACTTCCCCTTTAACTTGCTCATGGTATTTGTGTACTTTACTGTCCAATTCTATCTCAACCTGGTGAGACCAAAACCAAGTTTGTGTGTCACCTCCTTCCAGTCTTTCAGTAAAATCAGATGTTTGTACCCTATGCATCTTTTTGTTCTTCCCTGCTAACTCCATCTGCAATCTCATGATTGTATGAATCCAGTCCTTCCCACATTTCCAGCTCCTTTTCCCATAAAGGTAAGAGGCAAGGCATCACAGAGAGGGGAAAAAGAGGCAGGACAGCCCTACATGCAGTAGTCTCCCCTCTTTCCAATTCTCCTTTCTGGGTGTTTCAGTCTTTGCCACCAATCACTGCCTTTGATAAACATCCAGGGACTTTGCTGCCTCAGTACAAGCAGCTCTTGTATGTCTAGTGGAAAACATCAAAAGATGAAGGGCAGGAAGAGGCCTGGTCACAGCTGGGAGCCTGCAAGTCCCTCTCTGCTCACCCACTCCCCAGCCAGCTCTAGACCAGTGGACATGACCTCCCCTGCTAAGACCACTGCCACAGCTCTGCCTAATCTCAACAGCTGCTGGTTCTTATCTCAAGCTCAGATCAAGTGTCCCACCTTCCCTGTCCTATCCCAGAAAAGATGCTTCCCTGGGGATGGTCATTGCCATGTTTCTTACTGTATTATTGTTCTTCCATCCCTGAAGTCCAGTCAAAGATACTGCACAAAGATGCAGGTCACACAAGGAGAAGGACAGCTACTAGTACTTATCTCTTTCAGAAAACTTCAGAGGAGGTTCCCCAAACCACCCTAGGTAGTCAGTCCTGAGGCAGATATGATCCCAGTCATTCCAGGGCTTTTGTTTGCTGTCATCATCAAGATGAAGACCCTGGGTCCGGCTGATTCCCAAGGGACAGGACAACCCTTTTGCTGAGGTCAGTGTAACCACCTTACCCTTCCCTTTTGGGCAATAACTCCTCTGCCAACCCTGCAGCAGTTCAGCATATTTCACCCACCCCCACCCATCCAGCTGCTAGACAAATAATCAAAGCAGAAGCCATCTCCCAGACTCAAGAAATATCACCTGATTTCCAGACTGAACTCTCCTGGGACACTGCTGTGCTAGCAGCAGAGGAGACCAGGAGACCTAGGGCATGCTAGCTGAGCCTGCTGACAGCCTGGCTGCGGGTGTCAGCTGTGTCAGGGCCCACTACTGGTATGGTACTCTCTATCCTTGGCCAAATGCTGTTGCCAAAACAAATTCCCAGTGGATTTCCCACTAAAGTTTAGCCCTCACCAGGTAGGTTTGTACCATAGGTTACAGAATGGAAACCACCTGTCTCAGAGCAGAGTCCCAGATTCAGTTCAAACCCACTGCTCCTTTCATTTTCTCCTCGGAGCCATCCAAAGAATAGCACTGCCAAGGTTATGATGTTTTCCTTTCCAAACTGCCTGCTGGCTCCGCGCTTCTGCGGGGGTCAAGTCTGATGGAGCATTTCCCTGTTTTGCGCTATGGATTTCAGATTAAATCCTAAAAGCATTCCTATAACACTAAATCCTGTAGGGGTGAGCAGCCTATATGGCAACTCATCTGTATGTTTGACACCATCAGACGTAAAAAGTAGCATATGAATATCTGCACAGCTGTTATGTAGGTCTGGGTAAACACAGAGAAAATAAAATGGACATAGAAAATAAAATGGACACAATGTATTTAATTGAATATTTGTTTGATTTTTTTTCATTTTTGAATGATAGTTTGAAAATCTGTGTTACTCTGTATTTAATAAAGTGGGAATTTTAAATGTATCAGAAGTTTAGCATACCACACAAACATTTTAAAATTCTGTCACAAGCTCTAAAATAATATTTTCCTTTGGTGCCACATAAACAAAACATCAGATCATTATCTTTGTGAAACAGAGGCAGTGTTGTTTGCCAAATATAATTTGTGAGCTATTTGGCAGAATATGCAACTGTAAACCGATTCTATCATTATGACTGTAATGAGTTACCAACAATCAAGAGACCCTGGGAACAAGAAAAAAGTGGTTCTCAAGTTCTTCTAGCATGATATAATGTGTATATTTGTAGAGTCCAACCAAATAAATTATATGCTAGATGGTACTTTTTAAAAAGAAAAAGGATTTTGTAGTTTTATTTTAATTGAGGCACTGTATACTTGAGATTACCACATGATTTCCAATAATTGTCAGTCTCTGTTCAGAAGTCCATAATCCAATATTTATCAGGATTAAATGGTGAATATATTTACATTACAGTGATATTTATGTCTCAGCAATTTTTGTTTCTGTTTAGCTCTGGGTAACTCAAAATCCATTAAAAAATTTATATTTATATATAGACATACACAGATTCTTTGGCCATAATTTTCAAAAGACCAAGCTTACTGTTCCAGCATTCACATTTTGGACATGCAGTAACTGGATTTTCAAAACTGATAACATTCAGTAGCTCTCAGTCAAATTTCTAGTAGTTGCTGGATGCTAATGATTTTGGAAAGTGAATTCTTTCCCTGTAGAGCTGGAAGACACTTTTCAGCAATTCTCTTGATAAATCTATGAGACCGAAGTGGGTACTTTTATCAAATACACACTAGATTTCTTTGTGGAATGAACAAAGTCTCTGTAAAAGTTGGTATTTTTATGTGTTTTTCTCCCTAAGAGCTTATTTTTGGGATGGAGGGAGAGTGGGGTATTGTGTCTAACTCAAACCAAAACCTCCCAGTTTATTTGCCTGTAATGTTAAAAATGTAGCCACTAAGCTTGGGTCTCCATTAATTATGTTTAGCTTATGCCAGTGCCATATATTATTATTATATATTATTAGTTTGGTGTCTACATACTTTGGTCATGGGCCAGGATCCTGTAGGTCAGATGCTATAAAAGCACAGCACAAAATGGCAGTCCTTTCTCTACATGCAGCTTTAGTATAAGAAAATATAAATCAACTTCTGTCCTCATGGATGAACAGCACACACAAGTATTGGTTATCCCATCCTACCTCATCCAAGCCACAAATAAACATGCAACATAATCTATATGGACAGGTAACACAATTTCTCATGTGCATAATTGCAACTGCAAGGCCTGACTATGCTTTGACTGAGTTCAAGAGCAGCTTGCATTCCCACTTCTGAATGTGCTTTGGGAACCTAAGACTGAAACAGAAGCCCAAGCTATAAAAGGAAATAATAGTGTACTAGACAAGCTGACCTATAGGCCTAAGAGTCAACCAACTTTGCTGTTTGAACCAGATTCCTCAAGGAAGTCATGCAGAAGGCCTGTACCCCCAGAACTCCTATTTCTACAGGCCAGTAAGGGGAAGATCACCCCTTTTCCTCAGGTTTGCATGGCTGTCACACTCAGGGCAGCACCAGATGTTGTGCTCCTCAATCTAACCCTGTCTTACCCACTGATTCACATTTACTGAATTTGGAGGGGTATGTGGAAGAAGAAAATCTGTCTCTGTCTGTCTTGTAGGTTGGGGTCGGGTGGATTATCAAAGTCTTAAATCAAGCATTTCATTAAATCAAATGAACAGGGCAATGCTGAGTGAGGCAGTCTGTTTCAGTGTGCTGGAGGCTGCAGAGAAGATCCCAGGACCTGAGGTCATGCTTTGTGGATGCAGGCCTTGGTTTCCTCTGCATGGGGAGCTGCGTGCAGCATCGTGGGGCATTCCAGTCCCTTCCCAGGTTGTCCAGAGCAAGCTGCGGGGTTAATACAAAAAGTGCCTTTAGTTACAGCTTAAATACAGCTTCTCTCCTCCTCAAGAAAGGGAGCCTGATCTCAGCTGAGGTCTAAAGTTAGTAATGCAATCTGAAGAGCACCAAAGTTACTGACGTTTGTTCTTTCCACTTTTCTTCAAAGATGTGTAATGCTTTCTTGTCAGGCTTGTTAGCAGAATAGTAACATACTAAAAAAGCAAACAAAAAGCCTCAACTTCACAAGAAACTGCATAAAATCCCTGTGAAACCATGCTTAATTAACTGTCTTTTGTCGTGTTGTGTAAGTGGCTTTTTTTAATCTCTCGTAGTGGTTTCCACAGTTCTGTGCATGGGTGCCATCCCAATTTAATGACCTAGAATTATGTCTAATTGGTGTTCTATCCTCCTTTCCCACACCATGTGGGGCAAGGAACTTTTCTCATGACAACAGTGCCTTAGGTTTTTATTTTTTATATTGTCATTTTCACTCATACTCTTTTATGTCCTGATTTAAGGCCTCTTAAAATGAATCTGTTCCATACCATGGAGAGAGGAAGACTTGGAACATCTTGCAGCGAGAACACAACTCCCCAAAGGACAGAACTTCCCCAGGCTATTCAGACATCTGCAAAGCAACTGCCATCCAAACGAGGTGTCTAGACTCCTTCCACTCAGCAAGGGATCAGAGCATTTCCCGGGCACAGGCAGGAGGTATGATTCTGAATGTTTGACATAGGTTAGATAAATCAGGCCCTAAAAATACTTGGGTTTTCCCACTTTATTGTCTTATAAAGGGTGAAGACAGATAACCAGAACACAAGCACATACCCCAAATACACGCTAAGCAGAGGGACATGGATCATATCCCTGATGTCTAAATTGTAACAGTTCTAGTGTCTGAAGGAAGCTATGGTAAAAGGAAGTATCAGGGGCAGAGGTGGATAGAAAGAAGAAAAGGTCCTAGTGAAATGCACACCTAACCTCTCATGTAGCTCAAACATTCCACATCAGGCAGTAGGGAAAAAAAAGTTTGTGTGCATGTGAGTGTTAGAGCAGCCTAGTTAACCTGCATCTCATTAAGCAGTTCAGGACGCTTTTCAAGGTTCTGAGCTGAAACACTTGCTCTGACAAAGCATAATCCTAGAATTGTGCTTTTTGGCATCAGGAGCATATGGACCATCAATTATGTTATTCCAGCATCTGAATATCCAGCAACTCCTATTTTGGCAAAAACAAAACCACAAAATCTTTTGGAAAGTGCTCTTTATATTTTGACAAATTTAACTGTCACATTTAGTTCCTATGTGAAAAGCGAGAGCTCATGACAATCTGAACCTCTTTTTCTTTCATCATCTCACACTGTAGAACTTCATTCCACATGATTCCACTGCCACTCCACCAGCGGCAGCATGAGCACCAGCCCAGCCAGATTACTCCACGCCTGCCAGGCTCATAGAGCTGCCGAATTCACACTTCTCCTAGCCCCACACCCATCTGTGCCTTCCCCTTTGGACACTGGCACTGCAAAACCAAAAGACTTGTTATATCCCTGGTGCCCGTTCCCCGGGGAGAGAAGTGGTCGCCTCTGCATGTCCTCTCCCCGAGGGTCTGGTAGCTGGAGGGGAAATGAACGTGTGGGAAGGTACCCCAAGGTGTTGCAGTGTGTTATGGCCACTTCCGTGGCCAGCATACCCCTGTGGTTGGCTGCTGCCATCTCACCCCTGTTTCCCTGTGTTTGGCTCCTCCCTCAAGAAAGATCTCTCTCCTCCCACGATATTCCTCCCCTCCCACAATGCTCCCTATTGGTTCTGTACCCTTGCCCGCGAGAATTCAAACCCCGCATCCCTGCACCATTGGATGTTCTGTATTCTCTCCTCCCACTCTGTAAAAGATAAAACACCTGCGTAACGGCCCTTTGGGGCTTCTCTGCGCGACCCTGGCACCTGAATAAACCTTCTACCATGAAAAGCCCCTCTGCCTCCCTCCCTCCTTCTTTCCAGTGCCCCCGTACCACCGGTGGGTCTGGTGAACCTGAACTGGAACTTCGCCGACCCTCCCGCGCCCGTGAGCAGCCTNTGCCAGATTCACCGCTGGACGCCGCTTGCTGATCCGAGA
>VZRO01002411.1:0-15245 GCA_013397915.1 Daphoenositta chrysoptera
TGAAGTCATCCTTGTAGCGCTGGTGTTGCTCCAAGGAGACTATGGCTATTTTTATTCCTATGGAAATAATTCCATTTTATTCCTAATGGAAAAATTGAACCATTTTCAGATGAGTGCGCTCGAAGAGAACATCCTAATATGTTTCTATTCCATAAAGCACACAAGCAATTTTACACCAAGCACACGGTGAATGGCAAGCACAGACCCTGATGGATGTCCAGAAGAAATGTGGAAAGCCCATCTCAAAGCACCTGTCTCTGCAAGCACAGCACCACTTGCAAGAGGCATCTGCACGCTCTAAACATTCCTCCAGGCTAAACCCAACTTGTCATTTGCAAGTGCAGCCTCTAAAAGAGACAACGCACAGATTTAACAAAGCAACGGAACTCTGCCCTACTGGGTGTGTCCCTGTGACCAGAAATCAGGTCTTCTTTGAGCATTTCTGTTTAGCTTTTCAGTGTTGTTTTCAGTCTGTACTACTTCTACAGCTTTTGAAGAAGGAAATTCTGCAGCTAAAATGGAGAAGAGTTCACGGCACAGTACCAACTAGAACTCCGGGAAACCACAGCCCAGGGTTTGTAGCTTTTGGAGTTGCCATGGAAAGGCTGAGCTCAATGAACAAGGATGAAATCACCGAGGTTTGGTCTCCATGTTTCAGTAAACAGGTCTGCAATAAATGTGTGCCAGGTTTCAATCTCCAGCATGCAGACTTGAAACCTTGCTGATGGAAAAAGCAGTGCCTCAGTCAACTGTCAGTTTACTAGAAATCAAATGGAAAGCAAAAATCCATTCCCTGTGACTTTCTAGGACCTGCCTCTTCCTTTTAACCAGGTTCTCCCAACAGCAGTCTATTAAATGCTTCTTTGTTCTTGACTTGTTTTGCACTACAGGGGGACAACTTCTAAAAATGAGTATAGGTTTAGATAAGGTTCCAGCAGCACAGATTCTGGCCTTTCCTGCTGTTGTTGTCTTTTAAACCAAGACTTACAATGTAATGCAATGGCAAAAACAAAGTCTTGATTTTTCATGACCGTACAGCAGGAATAATGGTAGAGCAGTAAAATACAGGGCAGTGCCTCCGTGTATCCAGTCCCTGGGTTCAAAGCTCCCTTTTCACAAGGTGCAAGAGCACAATTAGCTGTTTCGGAACACTGTCAAAGAAGGATGTTCCCATAAGATAAGCCACCACAACAGGAATTTCAGATAAGCACAGATGGCACGAAGAAAAGCACTAAAGCCTTGGCCTAACAGAGGTGAAGGTTTGGAATTAGCACAGCAGACAAAAATTCCACTGTGGAGACTGTGGGAAAGGCAACGACTGCTTACATCCATTCCAGTCCAACTCGTGGGAACATCTGTGACCACCCTGTGGGTACCCAAATCTTGGACAGTATAAAGGTGGTACCTCCAGAGCGACTTGGGGACCTGCACCACCGAGAAGACCAGGGTGAAGAAGGACCGGCCAGACGACGCACTACCCATGTGGCAGTGATATCTTCCTATTAACTTCCCTCTCTTCCCCCCACCCCACCCCACCTCTCTTCTCTTCTTTCTTTCTATCGCCCTAGTTCACATTTACTATTAAATACATCTATACAATTGACTCTGGAATAGGGTCTTCCTTGCACCTTAATTTAGTCACTGCTTATTCCTGAGCAGAATGTTCAAGTAACAGCTGGTATTCCTGGAACACAAAGACGGGGTGCTAAAGACACCTACTGCCTTGAACACTGCTATGTTCCTCAAGCCTTCTGCAAGGAATCAGAATCTCCAATCAAATATGGAAAGCTTTGGGACTGTCCAGTTCCCCGCTACAGTAGCAACAATGCACTGCAAAGCTCACCAGTTCAAGCAAACACCAGTCAACATCAGAAACCAATTAGCAGACAAAACTGCTAGAGAGGTGGCAGAACAAAGCATCTTGATGGCAATTCTCTCCAAAGTTGGGAACCTTTAAAAATCAGTCATGGAATACCATAACAAAGACAATCAACTGGTAAAATCCTTAAATGCCTGACTTAATCCTGAAGGGTGGTGGGTAACAACAAATCAACAAGTGAGAGTGCCTCAAGCAATAATGAGACAACTTGTAGAAGACAAATATAAAGAAATTCACAGGGATATTGTAAGTATGGTAGGGAATTTGGAAAGGCAGGTACTTAGTGTTGGGCTGGCAGGGCTTGTGACAAGTGTATTTAGCAAGTGGGAAATCTGCTTACAGAAGAATGCACAGTTTGATCAAAAAGACTGCAGTTAGGGATCACAAAACAGGGAAATAGTGACGGAGAGTAATGCCAAAGAGCTTTTTCTGAGTTACCTCAACAAGAAGGATGTAGCTATTTATTAGGTTTGGTAGGCACATTTTCTCCTTGGCCAGAGTTTTTTACATTGTCACATTAAAAAAGATAGAGAAATACCTCAAGTCATTATAAAAGAAATAATACTCAGCTTATGGATCCCAATAGGAATGTCATCATATAGAGATTCTCATTTCACAACTGCAACTGTACAAAATCTGTGCAAAACGCAGTTAAATGGGACGTACATAGCCCATGGAGGTCTTACCCCAGCAGCAAGGTTGAGAGAACAAATCATTGTCTAAAACCAGAAGTGAGTAAAATGTGCCAGGAAACCTCACTCAAGTGGCCACAAGAGCTTCCCCTTGCACTATTGAGAATCAGAATCAAAGTGGGTTCTAAAGAAAAAGTCAGCCCACATGAAATTCTCTAGGGAAGACCTTACTGACTTGCAATCCATTTTGGGGAAAGTCATGTGATAGGAAACGATAATTTAAGACTGTGGGTATCATCTTTGGGAAAAGTGCTCTCATCTTTGCACAGGTTTGTTTGTTTGACCATCCCTGATGACTTTGGATGCTCAGCTACATCCTCATCCACCTGGGGACTGGGTCTACTTTAGAATGCAGAGCAACGAGGCACTTAGAGGAAAGTGGGAAGGACCATCTCAAGTACTCCTAAGCACTCCTGCAGCAATAAAAGGGGATGGGATCAGTGCATTGGTACACCTCCCTTGAGGCAAGCCAGCCCAGACACCCGAGGAAGCATAGGGGAAAATAGAATCAGCAGAGAATTTAAAGTTTAAACTTTTTAAAACATAAAAGTATTACTTCTTTTACTCTGTGTAGAATTATTTAGAAGAAATGCCATAAAAGTAAAGTTACACCATGAAGGGTAAGCTGTGAGAAAAACTGATAAATTTGAAAATCAAGCTTGAGCAAACCGTGAAGGTTACAAATTGCTGGATTTGTTTCAAGAATGCTGATGGATTTTTTTACCCATGAATCTGGAATATCATCAATCAAGAAGCAATTCCTGAATGGGAGAACGCTAGAAGTATCTCTGGTGGGACTGGCTCTCCTCATGGCTAGCAGATCTTTAATGTCTTAAACAATTATTTATAACCCGTGTTGGAATTGTTGCAGTTTGCATTTTGTGTTGTGTAATAATTCAGCCTATTCCAGTTTTCATGATGTGTTTTTCAAGTACTTGTAATAAACAACATAATTATCATAGAAAAGAAAATGAGTTTTAGAAGGGAGACTTCCAAGATAAATCTTGAAAGTCTCAAAGTGGACAATTGTTGCAAATAGCTTAGGAGGAAGTAATGGTTAGTGGAACACTGCGAGCTCTGAAACCAGCTATGACCAAAGTCAAGCCAGAGCAACGCAGTTGGTTCAAGAACATACTGTGTGTGATAAATACATATTGTACTGTTGGCTTTCTGCAAATATTAAAGTGAGTGCTATACGTATAACGTTAAAGTAGCTTTACTAGGAAAATATAGGTTTTGTCACAATAACTAATGCCTTTCTTTCTGTTAACTAACCTTAGGCATAGTAGGGAAATAGCTGATATAGTTATGCTTGTGGTATTTGAACTGTCTGCTCGGATGGATAACATCCAGTGGACGTAGGATGGAGACCCCTGTTACGGACATGCGAGCTATTAGCAACTACCGTCTGCAGAGACCATAGACCACAACCCAAACCGGAGAGGATAAGAACAACAGACCAAAACCACAGCCAGCAACTGCGCTTGCTCAAAAAAGGCGGACCCAAGGAGAAGCCATGCTAAATAGTTCTTGGAACATGTAAACTAGTTTTGGGAAAAGTTTGAATATGTATAATTTTTTGTGAATATGCATTAGGCTGATGCAATAGGAAAGGTATGTAAAGGATGTCTCCGAAATGGCAGGTGTGCTCTTGGCTGAGTGCCAAGCACCCAGCGCTGTACTTTTGCTTTATTATCTCTGTCCCCTATTGTCCTCTACTAAATTTTTAAATCCTAACAGGAGAGTGAACCTCGTTTTTCACATTGTGCAGCCCAGAGATCCAAGATGAAAATGACTACTATATGGAAGACCACAATGAAAGGTCAACCAAAATCCAAAAGCTCAGCAACCACCCAGGGTCTCTGCAGATCCCCAAGAAGACCCTCAGGGACTAACTGTGCAGACTCAAGCAGTGTATGCGTACTTAATGATTTCTGAGAAATATAATGCATATGGTATTGCATAAGCCATTGTGACCTCATGGCTGGCGTTTGTTCCGTCACAACGTGCTCCGCCCCGGCACCCCTATAAAAAAGCAGGGCAGCCGCACACACAGCACGCATCCAATACCATCGATGCCCTGCCACGGTCAGAGAGGACGCCGGAGCAGGAGCCGGAGCCGGAAAAGGAGCCGGAGCCGGAGCCGGAGGCGCTCCCGGCTCCGGGGCGTGCGGAGGAGGCGCCGGGCCATGTCCCGCCGCCGCGGGTATCGCCGGCGCCGCAGCCGGAGACGCCGCCGCCGCTACCGCTGAGCCCAGCCCGGGGCTGGACTCCACACAGCCAGAGCCCGGAGAGCGCCAGCCATGACACGGGCCTGGCTCTGCCAGTAAAGCACAGCAAGCTCACACCAGGGTGGGCGTGTCCCCGCGGTGCGTCTGCGCCAGCAGCAGGTGTCCCTTGCTGTCCGCCCCGCGTCCTCGTCTCTCCGCTCTCCCAGAGTTTCCCTGGCTCAGGAGATCCCCCTGTTCTCCACGCTAGGCTGCTGCACTGTAGGTCGTGCCTCTCCGAAACAGGGCCCATACTGCATGAGTGAATGCCTTGAGACCCAGACCCCTCAAAAGCTTTCTTTGTCCTTGCTGCACATGTGCCAAGAGTGACATGCGGGTCACGTTCCTGCCCGTTCAGTGTGTGCAGAACTGTACTTTAAGTGCTACTTCTGTTTAAAGTTTCCTGGAAGCAGAAAGGGAGCTGGGGCGGGGGCAGAGAGGGGAATGTCAGTACATGAGGGGCTGTCCTGAAGCCCCTTTTGCCGGGGCAGATGCCCTGGGGGTTTCTCACCCAGAGCAAGAGCTAGGACCCGAAGGGCAGATCCGGTGTCCTGGATCCAGCCAGGACACGGTTAATTTTTGCCGCAGCCAGGAGAAGCACGGCCAGGACGCTGGGGTAATGGGATACCACCTCCCGCGTGGCAGCAGGAAGGGAAGGGATTTGTCCATCCCGGTTTGACCGGTGTGCCCTGAGTCGTGGGGTGCCGAGTTCTGTGTCGGGAGCGATCGTGTGTCATTTGTTCGCCTCTCTTGTACACTCTGCTTTTAGCGTTGTTGTTACCGTTTGTGTTCTTATTTCACTGCTGTTTCTAGTAAATTGTTCTTATCTCAACCCGTGATCTTTACCTATTTGTATTCTCTCCATCCTGCCACAGGGAAAGTGGTGGGGAAGTCAGTGAGTGGCACATGGTCTGAGGTGTTTCAGTGTGAACACTGAACTGGGGAATACCATCCCTACAACAATGTGGAAAACTCAATTTCCTAAGTGATTCATTTCCTTGTCAAGTCCTACAGGAAAAAGTAACTGCTGTAATTGAGCTGAAAGCCTGCTAGGTAACGTTTCTTTTAAAGTACAGATTTAATAAAGTTACATAGAAAGCAAAACGTAATTATTGTCAAATAGTCTTTATAATAATATTATAAAATATTTTAAAATCTATGGTGGGAGAAATTCCTGTAGTCTTTTTCCAGTCTCACAGTGACAAAGAATCCTATAAAGCAAATAACAACTGAATATTTTCAGTTCATGGAAAAAAAGTTAAGCAAAATAGCAGAAACAGTTACATTTGAGCTGCATTTCCAAAGCAGATGGTTGACTTTAATGCTTAAGGCTAAAGAAGGGGAAATGAGATCTGTGCGTTGAACAAAAAAACATAATGAAACTGTGCAAATGCATTCTGTTCCTCCCCGAAATGGTCATTCTCATATTAAAAATATCATTGAAAGTCGAGGCAAAAATTTCAAGCTATTTTATTTCAATCAGTTGGGTTGAATCATTAAAAAGAGCATTCCTGGTGTGGCTTCACAAGTGTCTGAATGAAGGATGAACAGAAAATCTGCACATTTGAAATGATACTTTCTTGAACAAGTCACATTTTCCAGAGAATTCAGAAAATAGGTTTGCGTTTGGTTTTTTCCTCCCTCTAAAAAAGCCGAAAGAGTTCATTCATGCCTTTGCTTTGTCATTTCGAGGTTCTGAAGGGTCACTTAGCTACTATTGGGGTCACAGACAGTAGATTCTGAGCACTTCCAAAAAGATGTCTTTGATTTTCAGACTTCTCACAGAAAAAATGTCATCAAAGAAAAAAAATGAAATAATTTGAATTCAGACACCATTTTGCTCTCCATTAAACCACAAACCTACACTCTACTGTTCTCATTAATACAAACACAGAAACACTGACAGCTTTGGTTTGCAGAAAAAGGAAAACTGTCACTTCCAGACAACTCATCAACAGCAGTCAATGTTAAGCCCCCCGCCCTGGGTTTCACAGCCGCTCCCCACCTGTGCCCATCCCTGCAGGGCAGGGTCAGCGCCAGGAGGACCTGTGGCAGGAGGTGGTGACAGTGGCAGGTCCCTCTGCCCAGGGCAGAAGTCACAGCCTCTCTGCTCCTGGCTGGGACAGGGGCCACTTGCCCAGGGGGGACCGGTGCCCCAAAAAGAGGAGGGACTCCAGGCCCCAGCCCTGCAAGAGGCCAACCCACCGGCAGCTCTAGCAGGGCTCTTGCAACTCTTCATTCAGGGAAAAGGGAATAAATTGTTTCCCTCACACAGTCTCTGGACACTGCCTTCTCTCCCTTCTAATGCCTTTCCCCTTCCCCTTGTGCCCCACTGGGGGTGGCATCCCTGT
Organism: Daphoenositta chrysoptera; assembly: GCA_013397915.1. NCBI lineage: Eukaryota > Metazoa > Chordata > Aves > Passeriformes > Daphoenositta > Daphoenositta chrysoptera. Next base: position 7,190 of record VZRO01002411.1, read on the forward strand.
GCTGGGGGGCACAGCCATGGGCCCCTGGAGTCCCAGGGCCACGTCAGCGGTGGCACATCCTCCCACAGGAAATCCTGCTGCAGCCACACACCCACAGGATAGCAGATGCCAAAGGCAGAGGGGACATCAGGAACAGCTGGGCCTGTCACAGGACCTTGCCCTCAACCTGCCTATCCAGCTATCTAGATATGCAGTGACTCCACACCCCGAGGTAATCGAATCAGGGGCACCACCCTCTGATGCTTCTGCCCTGAAAGTAGAACTGCTTTCAGTCACTCGAGTTTTGGAATTGAGTAAAGGAAAATGAGTTAACATTTGAACTGATTCCAAATACACCTTGGAGTGGTACATGCACACGGGACCTCTGGACAGAAAGAGACCTTTTGACATCTCAAGGCACATCAATCAGAAATGGAAAACAAATCTTAGATTTACTTGAAAGTATCCAGAAACCAGCAGAAGTTGCCATCATGCATTGCAGAGCACACCAAGTGGATAAGACCAAACTGGAGTTAGGGAATCATTTAGCCAATGGGGCTGCAGAAAAATGCATGTTAGAAAACAATGCCTTTAATCTTTAATACTCCTGCCAGAGATACCTCTCTTAGTACAAAAAAACAAAGTATAGGGACTGTCAACTAAGTGAAACTGTAGAAGTAAGATTTGATCCACGAGACTGGGCAGTTATCCCAATTGGGCAAAGAGTAGTCCCAGAATCAACCCTGCATGAAATAGTGGATTGCAAACACAAAGACACTCGGTGGCATACTGAAAAACTTTTGAAACATGGGCAAAAATCTACAATTGGTCTAAAATGGCTCAGATTGTACAATCAAGACTCCAAAAATACATAGTTTGTAAAAGAAAGAACACTAACATGGCTCACAAAGTAGTGGTAAGAGCCATAAAATCTGGAAGTGTTCCAGCTAAATAGTGGCAGATTGATTTTATTGAATTGCCCAGAAAAGGGGAGTATAAATCCCTCCTAGTTCTGGTGGGTACCTTTTGTGGGTGGCCAGAAGACTTCCCTTGTCGCACCAACCACTCTAGGGAAGTGGCTAAAATACTGTTGAATCAAGTAATACCTAGATTCAGGATACCTTTGGGAATGTCATCAGACAGAGGTTTCCACTTTATTGCAGAAGGGGTACAGGAGGTATGGAAGGCCTTGGGAATAGCTTGGGATCTTCATACTTCTTATAGGCCCCAAGCTAGTGGCAAAATAGAGTGAATGAATTCTACAATCAAATCTCAATTGGGTAAAATTTGTCAGGAAACCTCCTTGACATGGGTCCAAGCCTTACCTGTTGCTCTACTTCAAATTAGAATTCAGCCATGAGGCACCAGCAAAATCAACCCCTATGAGCTGCTATATGGTAGATCCTACCAAGTACCACATGTTCCAGGAAACACACACATAAAAGGAGAGGTTGACTTGAGTAATTACCTCATTTCTCTTAGTAAAACTTGACAGGATTTGCAGTGGTCAGTGGGTGATCTCCAGACCAACAGGATTGGACACACCAGTGAACAAGTTGCAACCAGGAGCTTGGGTGTACTTGAAAGACTGGGGAACTGCTCCGCTACAGTGAAAGTGGAAGGGACCTTTCCAAGTTCTGTTGACAACTTTGACTGCATTGAAACTGGACAGAGTAAAATCGTGGATACATTATTCCAGAATCAAAAGGGGCAAAGCCCCTTAGCTCAAGACAACACCTGCTGGGAAGTAAAGAAGAAATCTGGACCAAACTTACTTCACGGTTAGCCAGCTGGACTTGGTTAAAACATCTGGCTATAGCTGTTGTAATGCCTTATGTTATAAAATGAAATATAGGTATTAAGAAACTAGTTCCCATAAGAACAAGTCTTTCTTTGTCTCAAGAAAAGGGAGGACTTGATAAGGACCACAGAACAGAGCAGCACGGCCTTGAAGAAATGGATGACGGATGTAACGCAGGCAAACAGAAGTCATGCACAATGCAAGCAGGATGCCAGCTCAGCTCTGCAAGGCTGACAAAGCAGAAGTTATTGGGCAAAACAACAATATTGGGCTTACTCCAAAGCGGGGTTTGAGGAACAGCCACCTAAAAAGGACACTGGATGTTGAAGACAGACCCCAAAGAACCATATAAGGACTTCCAATAAGGGGTGCAAATTTGTAAAATAAAGTAATAAATATACATCAAGTAAGCAGGGATACCTAAAGAACATGTAATCAGTGTGTTTTATAAAAACTCTGTTCATCTGATGCTCGGGGCACTCAATTAGATGAGGGATCCTTTGAGTGACCAGGATGGTGTAATAAATGATGCCTGCTTTCTCATACTCAAGACTGTGTTAGAAAGTTTCTATTTGGCTGATTTCAGTAACAACCTCTCCTGGCACAGCTTTGAATTATTCCCCTCTGTCCTGTCACTGTATAACAGGGAGACTTTTAAAGGCACAATGAGACACACGGCCACAGACACATGATGCAGGTGACCAAGGGAGAGCAACATGGGAATGTAGAAGTTGGAAACAAGAAATGATATTTCCTTTTTTTCTCTGACACCATGTGCCTACAGGGGTGGAAGGGCTGCTGTGACACCACCAGGTGGAGGAGGCTGATGTCACCAACCTGTGGACTGTGACATCCCTGAGCAATGGGTTGTGACCTCACTTCCCTCACTACTTAACTGGGGGCGACGAGAAGGCGATATACCTGTTTTGCTGTCACAGGTGAGTGGAGGCTGATGTCACAAAGCAGTGGAGTGTGACATCACAGGAGGAATGGATGATGACACTGTGTCCCTCACTGCATATATTCAGTTGGCAGAGCCTGGGCCAGCCTGGCTCCAGCCTGAACTCCATCCAAGCAACACTGTGAGGTCTGGAGGATCAAGCCAGGCTTCTCTAGTGCTGGGTGGTGCCTGTTACTGGCAGATCTTGGTGCCAGTCTCAGAGCCATCACTCCTGTTTCCCTGCCCTGCCTGCTTCAGGCAGCCGGGCACTGCAGATGCAGCACTGAGGGTGAGCTGTGCAGGAAAATGTCCTGCTGGGTTGGCTGTGGGGTGGGTGATGGGACTCAGGGAGCTGGGAAGGTGTCTTTCTCCAGGGGCCGGGCCATTTCTTCCTCACTGCCCCAGGAGAGCCAGTGACCATGGCCTCTCCCTCCTGCAGGATGTGACAGCAGTGAGGGCAAACGGCTCCTGGTCCTTATCTCTCAACAACGTGCTGCAGAGCACAAAAATGTCCACAGAGACCGAGAGCAACTGCCCCATCTGCCAGGACACTTGGAAGGACGTGGCTTCTACTCTGCCCTGTCACCACCAGTTTTGCCTGGGCTGTATCCTGAGGTGGACACAGAGAAATCCAGTGTGCTGCCCACTCTGCAGAAGAACAATAGTGACTATACGATTTTCTGATCATGGAGAAGATGACTATCTGCAGACATCCATCACAGTCCCTGAGGAGCTGCCAGATGGTAGCAGCCAGGCAGGGAGAGCTCCCGACAGCCTGGATGAGAACAGCTCCCGTCCTCCTGTGGTGTCCCCTTCATCCTCTCCACAGGGGACAGTGTCTCCAGCAGAGCAGGAGGGTTCAGGGCTGGAGTTTGTGGGCAGTGTCCTGCCTGAGGTCTGGGCAGAACTTTTCTGTCAACAACAGCGTCTCCTGGACCCCGTGCGGCCCTGGCTGCATCAGAGGCTGGAGGGAATATTCCGGGGCTGGTGGTGGGTGGTTGATGCCGTAGAGAGCAGCATCTTGCATGGCCTTTGTGTCTGCGGGCCAAATGCCGACACGCTGGTCGAAGTGCTGCAGCCTGTCCTCCAGGAACACACGGTACCACTGGTGCGTGGCATCATCAGCATCATTATGGGCCACTGCCGCGAGGAGGCCCGGAGGCTGCTGCGCTCTGGTGCTGTCAGGGACGACAACAGCCCTGTGGCCAGTGCCAGCTCCAGCTCCACCAGCTCCAGCTCCAGCTCCAGCTCCAGCTCCAGCTCCAGCTCCACCAGCTCCAGCTCCAGCTCCATCAGCTCCAGCGCCAGCAGTTCCAGGATCTCCAGTTTCAGCAGCAACAGCTCCAGCTCCAGCTGCAGCTGCAGCTCCAACAGCTGCTGCTCCAACAGCTCCAGCTGCAGCAGTTCCCAACAAGGGACTCCTGCCAGCAGTCCCCCAGGCTCTGATGAGGAGGAGGAAGCTGGTACATCAGAGGCCTCCCCCTGCCCAGGGCAGCAGTCGCACCCCCTCTGCTCCCAGGGAAAGGACTGATTGTCCACTGGGCCCCAGCATGTCTGACAAAAGAGGGACCCCAGGCCCTAGGACACTCCCCAGGCCTTCCAGAGGCTGCCCCACTGGCAGCTCTAGCAGGGTTCTTGCAACCCTTTATTCAAGGAAAAGGAAATAAATTGTTATTTCCCTCACAAAATCTCTGGGTGCTGCTTTCTCTCCCTTCTAATGCCCTTCCCCTTCCCCTTGTGCCCCACCGGAGGGGGGCATTCCGGTGCTGGGGGGCACAGCCATGGGCTCCCAGGGCCGCAGGGCCACGGCAGCAGCACCTCCCCCCACACCTTCCTGCTGCAGCTGCACAACCACAGAGTAGCAGACGCCAAAGGCACGGCGGGCATCAGGGGCAGCTGGTCCTGTCACAGGACCATGCCCTCAGCCTGCCCCATATTTTCTCTTACCTGCCCACCTGGAGAGGGGAGTGGTACAGTGGCTTTTGTGGGTGCCTGGCCAGCGTCCAGCCAGGGTCAGCCCACTAGATTTTTCACATCTTGTCCTGTCCTAGCTGGCCTAAGGGCTACTGCATAAACAGTTTAATTTATTCAGGACCCCACTTAAAATTATTCTTCCATGTCACATCTGACTGTACTCTGGAATAGGCATTCTCCAAAAACCTACAGGGCCTAGGAAAGTTGGTGTTTCCTTCTTGCTGGTTGCTGGGGACAGATCTGCTATTTTGTTGACTGAATTCACTGAAATCGGATTATATCCATCTTGAGATTTTACTCCTAAAAGATTAATTTCCTGGGCAGGTCCTTTGAACTTTTTTTTTTTTTGACAAAACCGTCTTTTAGGAGGATCTGGATTATCTTGTCTCCTCTATCAAAAGCTTCCTCTGCTGTGCTGCCCCATACGATGATGTCATGGATGTACTGCAGATGTTCTGGAGCCTCACCCTTTTCCAGTGCCACGGCAAATAGTGGGGCTGTGTTTCCAGCCCTGGAGCTATACTGGATACCTCTTCAGGTGAAAGCAAACTGCTTGCACTCTCCTGTTTGAGGAGTGGAGAAAAACAGAACGGAGAAACGCATCAGTTATGTCGATGGTGGCATGACTTTGCTGCTGTGGACTCCAGTTCACACTGAAGTTTGAGGAAATCTGGCATGGCCGCATTCATGATGGTGTGACTTCATTCAGGCCATGGCACTCCACTGTCAGTCCCCACTCTCCCTTAGACTTACGCACAGGCCATACGGGACTACTAAAGGCTGAGTGAGTCTTGCTGACCACTCCTGGGCTTTCCAGTTCACAAATCATCTCATGGGCGAGGGTCACGCAGTCCTGGCTGGGGCAGTATTGTTGACAATGCACTGTTGTGGTAGTGATCTGTGCAGCTCGGGGTCAGCCCGGACTCGGACCCTTCGCTGCACGTGGCGAGTGAGCGTCCCCAGAGCCTCCGCGCGGCAGAGCTGTGCTGCGATCTGCCAGGGGTTAAACCACAGCGAGCCAGGGAGCGCAGGCACAGGCAAGGGCAAAGGATTAGAGAGGGAGCTTCACGTGAGTTCCAAGGAAGGTTTTATTCCAAAGAGGGTTCAGGGACGAAGACAGTGTGCTGAGGGTGTGCAGGGGTTTTTCACGGGGGGTGGCACCAAGGGTGGTGCCGACAGGGTAACCAGTAGAATTACAACTTGGGAGGGTCCAGGGTAGAATTGGCATAACACGGGCTTAATGGGGAAAGAGAAGGGAGTGGAGTAATCTAAAATACCCAATGGGACACGGAGTAGTAGAGAACTTTCCAGAGTAAGGGGTAGTACAAAGCTCAGGGGAGGAGTCCCAGCACACTGAGTGACAGGAAATGGGGAAGGGTACCAAGTCCCGGGACGAACTACCATTTATGGGGAAATCAAGGGCTAAACCATTTGGGGAAGAAACAGCAATTAAGAGTAAAGTTAGAAAGCACACCACAACATCTCCCCCTTTTTTTTTTAGAAAAGAGGAAGAAGGAAAACTTTGTTCCAAGACAATTGAATAACAAAATGATAATGAAAATAACAGTAAGAGTCCATAAACAAAGGCAACCCATTTTCATAGTCCTTAGTCTTTGAAAAAGGAGTTTTCCGTAAGTGAGGTCCAGATGGGCTTATTAGAAGAGAAAACAGAAAACGTGAGTATGAAAAAAATAACGAGTAGGTTCTCCTGGGGAACTTGGACTTCAGGGAGAGCACTGCAGGAAGGGAGGGCCCATCCAGGCCTAACCCGCCTCGGTGTTCATCTCAGCTCTCCCCCTCACCCTGCCCATCTCCTCCTTTTCCTTTCTATGCACCCAGTTCACACTCACTGTTAGATAACATCTGTACTCCTAAATATGGTCTTCCTTGCACCTTAATTCAGGCACAGCCTTCTCTTAATATTCCAATCTTTACACCACGGTTATCCACACAGGACTTAGGAAAAGCAGCACTTTAATACCTTCATTGAAATCCAAAGGATGAGACTGCTTCAACCTCTTCAATACTTTTTATTTCCTCTTGGAATTTCGAGACCTGTTCTGCACCTTGGCAGGTGCTGGGTTTCTAGAGCTCCAAAATTTGTCTTTTTGTGGCGCCTCACAGGTGCCAGGTGCAGGGGGAAATGGACACGACACTTAGACACAGGTATGAGGTACAATGGGATGTGGGAGGAAGCACCAATGAAGAAGGAGAGTGGCCACCAGCTTCTGGCTGGACTCGACTGGGCTGCTGGTCAGTCCTCTGCTTCTTGCTCATCACAGGGCTCATAAAGTTGGAATCTAGATGCCCAAAGGTTGGATGAGTTTCTGCACTCTTGCCAGCAGGAAAGCCAATTGTATTGTGTCAAGGTTCCTGGCAGTAAGGCTCCAATAACCTGCAGCCAAAACAGAGTGCTCCTCATTAATGTGGCAAGACTGGGCTGGAAAGAGCTCTGCACTTGAGAATTCTTCTTTGGCTCTTTTCAGAGGCATTAGGGAAGCACTTGCACACGTAACCTCCAAGCCCTCTTTTTAAAGAAATTCTTAAGAATTAAGATAATGAAAAGAGTGGCCATAAGGAAAAGTCAGCTGAAACAGGAAGGAACACACAGGATCTTGGTTATGTCTCTCTGCCTTCCATTTGGGGTTTTGTGAAAAACTGAAAAACCACACGATCCTTTATATTCCTTATTACCTTATATTGCCATTGCATCCACACAGTAGTCCTGTTAAAGCTCAGCCCTTCTTGCCAATCTGGACTTCCACCATCTACTGATGAAACGATTTCAGTGGACAAACCTAAGTCTTGAAGAAAGTAATTGACCAGAAGAAAGCCACTGCAAATATGATATAAACGACAATGAGAGAAGGTGTTGCCCTGTCTTTTGCAGTGTTCTATGTGTGATTCTTAGATAAAGTTTCTCACACACTTTCTGTAAACATAGCAATGTTTTAGTAACTGTAACTTTAGTTTACATTCTTTTCTCCTGGGTGGAGAATGTTTGATGGACTATTCTGTGAACCTGTAAGGATGGAGGAGGTGGTAACACTGACCTCCAATCCACGGTTATTCCTAGAAACATATAAATATGTAAAGAATAAACAACCAGGCCCTCTTTTCCTTCTGGCCTGCGACCTGTAAAGAACTCGGTTTTCAGAGTGCTTCTTTGTGGCCTAGGCCCGACAAGTGGAGGTCACAAGAAGGAGTTAACAATAGTGAAATTTCTTTACTATAAAGTTCAACCCTAACTTCCATAAACTTAGATGAACTAATCCTATGTTTTTAACAAATACTCTACTGCTCAATGCTAACATAATCTACTCTTTGATATTAGCTTAAATAATCCTACAATAACTATCTTC